>JASGXE010014380.1:0-11365 GCA_030068105.1 Sinentomon sp. SZTP_YWyxl | reverse complement strand
GGAGCAGTCAAACTGATCAAGTCAAAAACCGCAGGCATTTCGATTCATTGACAGCTCGGCATCATGTTGTCATATTTGAGCAATTAGGGTGCACCACGATGGAAATTGAGCGGGAGGAGAGAGCTCGTGACCAGTTGAAGATAGATTAGGAATGTAGGTACCTATTCAAGTCTGAAACAATCTGATGATGCCATAGGTAGGTAAGTACCTATCCTACCTGCAGTTCTCTTTTCAGCCTGTCAGGATTTTCAGTTTGCAAAAGACAATCACTGCCAACAATGAATATCAGTGCCTGAAACACCAGGTCCAAAAGGTGTTCACAATGAAGGTCACTTAAGGAGTCATCTGGTTGGACAAATATAAACATCAGTCTGAAAAAAATATGATAACCAATGAACAAAGAATAGTTTTAAGATAGATGCCTCATCACTCTCAAAAACATGTAAAAAAACAAGTTTTCCTGGTTCCAGGGGTTTTTTTTTGAAAGCTAAATTAAAAAAAAAACATCAGTCAAATGGGTGGCCAAGTCAAGCTTGACTTGGCCACCAATTTTTCTATTGCTTATTCGATATTATTTATTCAACACTCGTATTGTCTATTCGAAAAGTTTCATCAGTGAATCCACCAACTCCCATTGAAAGATATCAACTGAAGGACCTTTCATTTTCGAACAGGATTTCTTTGCACCACACTATCATGATGTCAGCTTTCAAGGAGCATACAAGTAGTTTCTGCTGCTGGGCTTATCGAAAAGGGCATGAATGGAAACTTTTTAATGTGAGAGCCGCAACAATACATCTTTCTGTAGACAGACCAATTTTCTCTTCATTAACTTCTCAGGTAGGTGGGTACCTACCTACTTACATTGTTGCACAAAAACAAGCTGTGCAACACAAACGGAGCAAATTCAAATGATCAGACATGAAACCAATGACAGATGTTGATGATTATCTGACATCCACCATTTTCTCTCACTTGCACAGAATCCCAGGTAGGATAAAAGGGATATGTCGGACTAAATTCAAATAGAGGCAAATTAAAGAACAGGGAAAAGGCAAATTCACAATAAAAGGAAAGAATGCTAAGCATTCAATTCATGCTAAGCATATTGGATATACGATGCCTATGGTCGATGCCTAATGCAGAAAAACAGAACTGCAATGAAAGGTAGCTATTCCTCCATATCTGGAAGAAGCTGCCTGGTCAGAAGCTGAATGGTCATAAATGCGAGAGACCAACCTATCGCAAAATTCCTTCCAGGTTACTTTTGCTTGATCAGTTCGTGTCACCTGTAATGTTGAATTCTGTGATTTTGAAAACATATGAACCCCATTCAGTGATGCAGTGATTGTAAATGGCAGCTGAAACAAATGGACGAAATAGGTAGGTAGGCAGGTACTGAAGCAAAGAAGACATGAAGAATGAAAACAGGCCAAGCAGAGATTTTTCGGCATTCATAGGAGGTGTGATCTACCACATGAGTAGTCATAAGGCGTCCGTACACTGGGTTGTTATTCGGCAGTCATTAAGCGCTCCATTGTCCGTTTCAATGCTTTGGAAGAGGTGAACAACGAAGCATTGAATATGTATCCTCACCTCCACCACCCATTCCCTCATTGCGACGGAGTAGAACAGGTCGATCAGTTAACGGATTCCAGAACATTGTTCATGAGATGGATTGCTGCCACGTGGTCAAAACGGCCCATTTTTTGCATTGCAAGCGCTTGGGATGATATGAGAAGGCGTTCAGGATTGCATGAGGCAAGATTTCCATTGACGCAACATCAAAAGCTTTTCAATCCAACGGCCATTTCAAAGATCACTTGGGTCTTTTTAAACCGCCATTTTTGTGGCCGCCTCAACCACTACCTGCCACGTCCCTATGTGCGACGTTTTGGAATTCCGCCCGGATTGACCTGGTCCAGGTCAAGCAGCAAGCTGTCTCTGCTTTGTGCGATGCGACAGTGTGGGGAGGTCGGCTTGTGCCCCCTCCGAATATTTCGTTGACTGATTGCATTGCTGGCCGCAGGTAAACTTCAAAACAAACCTCACGTTGTTGTTTCATCTTCAGGTGCAATCATCTATCGCAATGAGGGAAGGGGTTGGTGGAGGTAAGGAGACATATTTAATGCTCTCGTGGTTCATCGCTGCCAACGCATTGAACCGGATAATGGGGCGCTTAATGACCGCCGAATAACATCCCAGTGTACGGACGACTTATGGTCACTTCTGTGGTAGATCACACCCCCAATGAATGCCGATTTTTCTTGAGGATGAAGACGTTTAGAACACCATCCTGAACATGAAAAAATGGTCCCCAATAATTGGTAGGCCCAGTGTTTGTTTTGGGGATTTTAAATCCGGAAAAAATGTCGTTAAATTAACTTCTATTCCATGAGGTTGGTGGAGATGGGCAGAACCAAACAAACGCAGCACATAGGTAGGTACCTACATATTTTGTTGAGTGCACCCCAAATGGTCAATTGGGGTGTATGTCTGTGAGCACTCTTCTTTCTTTCTTTTTTTTTTCTCCCCAGGTTCAATTTTGATCCTCCTGCAAAAACACCGCTCTCCAAAATAAGCAACTAGGGCCTATGTTTTTCATGGTTAGGAAGATAAAAATGTCACAAAAACCATGAAATTCTCAACTCATTAGGGTTTTTATTGTTCTTTTTTTTTTTTTTGAAAAGTCAATTTTGTTCGCATTCACTCCGCATGTGTGAGGTCGATTCGCAAGCTCTCATAAAGAGTTGTGGGTGCACCCACACACACCTAAAATGTAGGCAACGATGTAAAAATGTAATTTCTCTGCAATGTAAAAATATCATTTATCTGCTAGGTACAAAAAATCATAACTAGCACTTACGTGTTTCAAATCCACAGATCCAGAATGATGTCGAAAGAGTGGTACTCCTCCTCCACATGTCATGATGATAAAATACCCCATGGATTACCCTGGATGAAAACGATGAACAGATTATCCTATGTTCAATGGGCCTGGATACTGCTCCACCTACCCACTCCTAAGGTACCCTTCCTCGAGCAACCCTGTTCCTGAATAGATTGGAACGTTCCGAGGAAGGTTGGAAATGTTCCTGCATGGTGTGTAGGTATAGTACTAATTTAGACAGGTTTTCCAGGTACCTAAATTAAAAACATTCCAGGGTTATCAATATGGGTCTGCTTGAGATTTCATATTCTTATTTGATGCAATTGTTAAGTTAGACTCGGGAAGAGAAAAAAATGTAAAACATGATTTGATCTCCAACAGAGTTTGACAGAGGCTGAGCTGTAAAATATCAAAGAAAAATAAGCTTCAGAATGATACGTAGCAGGCTACTTTATCAAGATGGATAAACAAGGACAAATAATGCAGAGAATAATGCGCATTCCATACCAAATTTAGTATTTTAGCATGTTGATATTGCATTTTTTATTTCTTTAGTTTAGCAACACTGCAAGCCCGGAATTTCGGGTTTGGATTTTGATAATTTCGTGTAAATTTTTGGAAAATGCTGCCAGAATTAATTACACACAATTTCCAGAAATGAAAAAAAAACCAGAAAACATTATTTTCCACCCTTCCCACCACATTAAATGTTTATTGACTTTTTCACAGCTAACCCCTTCAGGACCAATCCAAAAATGAGTTTCGGATGCTGAAATTTTTTTACATGGCTCTGCCGAGTTCGACAGATGCAACAGAGCAATTGTTGCACAAAGGTAGCATTGTAACATTATCGGGATTTAGAAATTAAAGTTTTTTAATTCTTACATCATTCAAGTCGGATCGGTTGGTTTGCAAACATTCAGACACTGGGAATTCGCAGATCCATTCATACAAGGTAGCCCAAAAGTCTTTGGCCATAGGAAAAATGTAAATTTGATGTTTTTATCAAATCTTGTGATCTAAAACTCGTTCTTGCTCTTGCTACGGTTGACAATACGTAATCGGAACAACATGCGCATATTCAGGGATGCCCAAAGTTTTGGCCATATAAAAAATTAAATTAACTGTTTTTATCAAATTTTGTGATTTGTGACTTTTTCCAACTCCCACCACGGATGACACCACTTTAATCGGTGCTGAAATTTCAGAACAAAGCCTTGACATCCGATGTCAGAGCCAGAAAAAGTTTCAGATCACAAAATATGACAAATTTGCATTTTTTCTATGGCCCAGGGACTTTTGGGCTACCCTGTATATTCTTGGCTTGGTCAGTCTTTCAAGGCCCTGGAAAATTGCCCTTTCCCTATGGCGGTGCCCTATCATTTCCCCAGTACATACCTATGCGCTTCACATCATGCCTCGAAATTTGCAAATGTTTCGAGGTGATGAAGCAATCTGAAATCACTTTTTTATTCAAGAATAATGTGGCCTAAAATTTGGGATTACACCCACATTATTTTTTTTTTAATTTTAATACTTTATGGCAATTATATTTGCCGTCATCATTGGCCATATTGTAAGGGATAGATTTATGACCGATATGATTCTTTTCTTTTCCTCTAGGTGGGTGGGTAGGGAATTTTGTCAGTTTTGGTCTTGACGATGGTGGAGAAACACTGTTTCTTTGAGAGACAGATGTTGATGGGGAGGAGAAATTATTAAGATAAGATAAAGGAAGAGAGATAAGATAAAGCCTGGTAGTTTGGGCAGGCTGTTGGTCAAGTGACCAGTTCCCGAAGAGACAGGGGTCTTTGCCTTTGGAAGAGGAAGACCTGCTGGTAGTATAAACCTGGTGGGAACAACTGCCAGTCGACACCATATAGTGTGCCGTGTCCTTGAAAGAACTTTGGAGATTGCTACGGAAGATCGGAAGAAAAGTATAGAGATCTTTCCATTCTAGCAGTTGTGAAGTCAATAGGGAGCGGGGAGAGAGTTTGAGATCCCCAGGGGCCAGAGAAACCTACAGGAAGATTCACCAGTTTGTGAAGTTGGTGGGAGTGGAGACGGACAAAAACAAAAAACCCAGACATTGTGCAGAGAGACTTCTCTTCATTGCATCAAACTGTCTTTGTTGGTTGTTAAGATAACATAGGAAACCTGCCTTTATTTGATTTGTTCATTTTCTTTATATTGATGAATAAAATTAGTGGCAGGTGATCAGCTCTTGCTGTTGACTGTTGCTGAGGGCAGTAGGTTATTTAGCCCTGTTGAAGTCCAGAGGAAATCCGCAGGTGATTAGACAGAAGATTTGTGTGCTGAGGGAAACTTATAAAAGAAGGTTAGTCTAGTTTACGGTCGAGTCACGTTACAATACGTAATTCTTATCTTATTCAACACGTATATTCTGATTTATTCTTATCAAAGAAAAAATTTGCGATTGAAATACATTCACTCTCAAACAGAATAATTAAGACAACAAACATTTACCAAATTGAGTTGCACTGCATCATCCATCTGCCTCATCATGAATGATTTTGGATTGTGTTCTGTTGATGCATCTGATTGCTGGATGGAACGGGAATGGCATTCATCATGAGGTTAAGACTTTGTTCTTTTGCTTTGCCCTTTGTGCTTGTGATCATTGGCGCAGATCCTGGGGGGGACGGGGGGACACGCCCCCTCCAATATTTCAAAAGTCACGAATTGTCCCCCCAAAATTTAACCTTTATCTTGTCTATGATGCCAAATGGCATCACAAATTGCAACCCCGAAGTCGTCTCGCTGTTTGGTCAAAACATGTCGATTTTTTTTTTGGATTGACATCCCACTTTGGCATCTTGTCGAAAATGCCACCAAATTGTATTGCTGAGTGTCAACTGTAACCCTGTCAAATTGACATGCGAACAGCGGGCTTATCTGGGGTATATTTTGCTGTTTTTTGCTCGCCTGTGGCTCCGAAATGGTTGGTTCTGTCTATGATGCTGTTTGGCGTCATAAAGGATCGATATTTGCGTGGGAAAAAAGTGTCCTAGGCCAAATTTCTCCTGGGGGGGCATGTCACTCCAAGCCCTGCCGGGCGGCTGGAGATATCGAAAAAATAGGCCGGATTCCACCCTTAGGGTGGAATCCGGCCTATAGGCGCGCAGTGGGATGCCTGCCAGTGCCACATGCCACTTCTCAGGAGAACATTGACCGTGTGGAGGCACTGATGGTGAATGATCGGTGCATCAGCCAGGGTACCCATTGGGCACTGAACTTTTGCTCTTTCTCAAATCTCCATCAGAATCGAGTGATTTGTCCCGTGTGACAGGCCGGTCTTCCCAGAAATTTCTTCCTCCGTGTGCGCCGATCATTCATCACCAGTGCCTCCACACGGTCAATGTTCTCCTGAGAAGTGGCACTGACAGGCCTCCCACAGCGCGCCTCATCTTTCGTTGTTGTCCTTCCTTCTTTGAAGGACCTCACCCATTGCCGAAGTCTGAACCACACCGTTGGAGAGGGTTGTGTCCCCATAAACTTCCTTCAGTTGCCGGTGAATATCAGCCGCCTTTTCCCCACGTGCAAACAAGAATTTAATCACTGCCCTTTGTTCTTCATGAGAAAATTCCATAGTTTGCAACCAGTTCATCAAACAGGTGCAACAAACAGCTGAGCTATAACATAACCGTTCGACACACACACTTGAAATTTCACATACACCTAGCTAAAAGATCAAAGTAAAAAACCTGAGTGAGGTTTAAACATTATTTGGAATGATTCACACACAGAAAACAAAAGGAGGTTACTTATTGACTGACCTTAGTAGGTATATTACTGTTTTTTTTTTTTTCAATTACCGAATTTATTTGACAATTAATTTCATAATCATGTACTTTATCCTTATTCGGCCACGAAACTGGAGTTGAAGAGGGTCCAACATTCTGTTTTTTAATCAGTTGGATTAAAACATCTGACTTTGATTTCAACACACATCTGAATCAATTTTATTTACATCTATTTACATTGCTTGTTTCAACAAATTTGACATGAGGAGTTTACACAAGTTACATCACACAGAACGCTCTGAAAGATTTTTCTGATTCACTTCTTCAGTGGTGTGGATTCTCTGTCCATCGGGTTCACGAGCTCATGACCAACAATATGCAGGTTGATGGCCATGCTTTGGAGTTAATGGCTATGCTTATGCTAGGAATTTCAACTAAAGACACTATAACGACCACTTAACTTCGTTAGTTCTGATGGCGTTTCAGTTAGTGTTGAGGTTGAATTGCCTTGGAAGATTGGACCACAGCTTCATCGTACTGGCGGGTGCCCTTGGGGTTTGAACCCCTTTCAAATGGTTTCATCTGGCTGTTGGACCCTTGCTCCAGATGCTGACTTCTGACAGGTGACGTCAGAAACTGAAATTACACATTTGGGAACACACACTGTGGTAACCGAATTATTGACAATGGGAACCCACAGTGAGCCCATACAGTGACACACATGTGAAGAAAAATTGCATGATTTGCTTCAGTTGCACACAGATAGAAAATCTGGAAAGGGGAGCTCACCGAGAAAGTTGAACTTCCATGCACTATTTTGGACAAGTTGGCTAATCACTTTGGTAAAAGTGTTTTCTCAACAAAATTGCAGGGCCTTGCACAAGAGTTTTGGGAACAGTCAACAAATTAAGATTCCCTCTTTGGAATTTGGGAACAGGGAAAGAAGAAAGATTACCAACAACAAAGTTCCACGCATGATGCACGTAATATTTCCAACAAAGAATAACAGGCACATGATGCCAATAGGTGGTCCAGAATATTCTTCACAAAATTACTGGCCACAAAAATTACTGGAAAATGATTAATTTTTCAGACAATTTCAATTTTTCACAAAACATGGATTTTTTCAGGTTTTCGAAGTCTGCGATTAAATTTTTTCACTCAACTGAAACGCCCATGACTTAGTACTTACTTACCTCCTTTTACTGATCAGGAGTTTTAAACTGACAACGCTGAAGCCAAGATACTGTTGAGTCCAAAAGTGGTAAGTACAAGACTTGGAAACTAGTGTGCACAAAAGCAGAAGTCTAATTTCCAAACAGGAGCGTAAGTGCTCGCAACTGACACCAATTGTTGACTGACAGGCCAAAAAACGTCAAGAGCTCAAACTCTTACTTTTTATATGAAATTGGCCGGAACTGAGAGTGAAAACGACCAACACAATTGCGACGTTTTCCCAAGAATTCCAGGAAACCTGCAGAGACCTTGTATGGGTGGTCCTGCTTTGCATCCTAAACTTCTTCAGTTTGTATTTTTCCTGGAACGGAAACGCTTGAAACAACGGCGGAAAAATCTCACAAAGCCCAAACAAGCCTTTGATGAGTGCCGCGGAACATGAAGGTTGTTTCAATCTGTGCAATTATTTCCGCCGGAAACGGAAGCCTGTATGGCGTATGATCGCCACATCATCTGGCCAAGGCCACCCAAAACTGCGGGTGAAACCCACTGAAAATGGAAAAATGGTCGGTGCCAAATTGCTTATTGACCGGAAGGTTATAGTTTCGATCGATTTCGGGCTGTGATCCAGCCCATCTTCAGGAAACGTCAGCACGGGTTAAAATCGAAGTGTTCCACAGGAGTCGTGTCGTCAAATGGCCAGGGATGTTAATGCCCTTTCACAATTTTATCTGAGAAACTGCTAAAAATTACCTGAGATTACCTGATTTGAACAGAGTTTTACCCAAGAAACAACCCTATTTTTTTCATGTTATAAACCATGTATGGCCAGCAAAGCCAACAAAGTAGAAAATAGGCACCTACCAACCAGGGCTTCCTGTGCCAGAGTGGCCCACACCAAGCTTTAAAATAGCAACTTATGTGCCCATCATTATTGTTTGAAGGAGGAGAAAGGAGAACTTAATAACTCACCTTGTTTTCAGCATATGCAGCTGCCGATGAGTTCGATGGACAAAAGTCCGGAGTCACAAAGTAAAATCCAACGCCAATGGACCGACGCGAATGAGCAACAGATCAGTGCACCAGGCACCACGTCAAGACGTTAGGTCCCTATTAAAAATGGACATTGCTCAAAAAGGAGTGTTCGTCGGTTTCCAAATAAGGTGGAGGAAAACAAGTCAGTCGATGCAGACAGATTGCCAACAGGCAATTTATTTGAATTAATGTTTATTTTTCATACAACAATAAAAAAAGAAAATAAAATTAAAAAGCACATGTCACACCTTGCATGATATATTGGTCAGATGTGATCCAGAGTGGAAGAGGTACCCAAGCAGTTCAAATTGATGCATGTTGTGGTTGAAGGTGAAAGGTGTGGCCGGTGCTCCCTAAAATGTGGACACCTGGACATTGCCTCGGCATTTCATAAGTCATGCAACCAGTAACCAGGGTCAACGACGAGGACGTGGCTGCTTTCTGACCCAACCCTGCCCATCCCAACCACCCTACCATAGAGCCCTGCAACCACGGGTGCGTACCCACGGGTACCCGCAGGTATGGGTAATCTTTTAAGGAGGACGGGTGGGTATGGACGGGTACGGAGTAATCCTGTGCGGGTTGGGTACGGGTAAGGACTCACGGGTACGGGTTGGGCATGGGTGTTGGAGGAAAGAACGGGCTTGGGTAAATGGGTACCTAAAGATTTTCTGGGAACAAAAAATTGCGCCGGGACGCCCGAAAAAAAAAAACAAAAAAAAAACGTGTCGAACGCAAACATTTTTTGACCTTTTTGTTGGAGATTGGCCATTCAGCCAATTTCGATTCAATTTTCGTTCGATTTGGGTTTCGTTCGTTCGGTCGGACTTCGGTTTCAAATGAATCAACTGTCGGCAAAAATCCGACTCGCGACACTGCCGCTTCCCGACGAATTTTATGAGGCTATGGGGTTCAGGAATGTATTTTGGTCTGGGCATTTTTTCCGGAATTGGGGACATCGTGCCGAAAACCAAATTCCGAGCGCGTCCGCGGTTCATTTCGGTGTCTCTTTGTTTCATTTCGGTTCAGATATGGTTTGACACATGTTCTGTGACATCTTTTACCCACTTGTGATGGACGTGAGTATTTGCATCTTTTCGCAACATTGGCAGCACCACTTTCACCTGAATGTATGCCCAATCATCAGCGTCCAGGTCTCGTGGGTATGGGTTGGGTACGGGTATGAAATTTTCACGGGTATGGGTGGGTACGCATTTTTTCTCATGGGTATGGGTTGGGTTTGGGCATCGCGGTCACGGGTACGGGTGGGTACGGGTAAAAAATAAAAAAAATTATGGGTATGGGTGAGTACGGGTATCACCTTCATGGGTATGGGTTGGGAATGGGTATTGAAAACTCTCCCCGTGCAGGACTCTACCCTACCATGATGGGAAAGTTCAAATGTTCCATTCCAAGTTCTTATCTTATGCAGTTGGACTCCTTAATCCTCCTCTTCCTCCTCGGACTCCTCACCTTGCCCGACTGCCCTGACCATATTCGTGCTGTTGGCATATCTTTTGTTGGTTCCTGATGAGGCCTGCTCCTCTTTAGCAGAAGTTTCCTGAGCGTCAGCATCTGTCCGTTCTCTTTACCTGTTTTAAACCAGGATGTGATTAATCTTCTCTTCATTGGTGTTGGCAGATAAAGTATTGGAAGACAAAGTTGGTGTCAGCCTTCTTCAACGAAACAAGGTGTCAGCCTTGTTTTCCCGTCGGCTGCTTGCGCGTGCGGTCGCGTTTCGGGCGTGCTCCGCTGATTTCATCATTTTGTTTGTGTTTTTGATCGTTTTTGTTTGTTTTTGTCTTTTGTTTTTTGGTGTTTGCTTTATTTTTCTTCGATTCATCTTTTCTGTTGTTCGCTTCCCTTGAAGTCCATTCGCTTTCTACATCTTTTCTTCCTTTCTTCTTCGTTTTAAAATCTGCTGCTTTCCTTCTTTTCCATTTCCGAATTTTCCTTTTTCTGAACCATTGTCATGGAGACTCCGACTTCAAGAGCCTCCGGTTCCAGACTGCAGTCGCCTGTCAGTGATGAATACTGCCGGGTGAACTGCAAGTTTGGAAACTCTGGTGAAGGGAAGATGGTGCTCTGTGATGGTTGCTCCAAATACTTTCACTTCGAATGCGTTGGCCTTCTCAAAACCAAGTCCATTCCAGCATGGGCTTTGTGGTTGTGCGAGGATTGTATCGGGGATTTTCGTGAGATGAAAAGCCTCCTCGTGCATTTGAGAGTTCTTTGTTCTTCTGGTCTTCCAGCTGCGGCAGTGGCCGAGTCTTCCGCAGTGGCTGTTCCTCCGGCAAAGCCTGCCATTGTGAATGATTCTCCCCCTGTGGGTGATCCTGCTTCTCCTTCTGCCGATAGGGTAACTTCTGCTGTTCCTTCAGCTGCAGTGGTGGCTAGGCCTCCTGCTGTTGCTGTTCCTCCTGTTGTGGTTGTTGGCCATCCGGAACCTTCTGTTGCTCCATCTCCTCTGGCACTTTCTCGTGCTCTCATGAGTCACTCC
>JASGXE010014379.1:0-12596 GCA_030068105.1 Sinentomon sp. SZTP_YWyxl | reverse complement strand
GTCAAGTTTTGCTGATGACCTTTTGACCCCTGGACTGGAGTCTTTCTCAAGTCTGATGATGCGATGTATTCTCTGCTCTGCTGCTGGTGTTGTGCGACTGGTGCAGTCCGATAACCGGTCACGAGTTGAAGTCGTGATCTGTTTCTCTGACTACACCAGTCGCACAATACCGGGTAACCCAAAAGTCTTTGGCCATAGGAAAAACGTAAATTTGATGTTTTTATCAAATCTTGTGATCTAAAACTCGTTCTTGCTCTAACCACGGTTGACAAGACGTAATCGGACCAACATGCGCATATTCAGGGATGCCCAAAGTTTTTGGTCATATAAAATATTAAATGAACTGTTTTTAACAAATTTTGTGATTTGTGACTTTTTCTAACTCCCACCACGGATGACACCACTTTCTTCGGTGCTAAAATTTCCGAACAAAGCCTTGACATCCGATGTCAGAGCCAGAAAAAGTTTCAGATCACAAAATATGGCTAAAACGGCAAATTTGCGTTTTTCCTATGGCCAGGGACTTTTGGGCTGCCCTGTATAAGCGGCAGAATACATATCGTATCATCAGATTTAAGAAAGACTCCAGTCCAGGGGTCGAAATGTCGTCAGCAAAACTTGACATCCGATCAGAAAATGTCCTCAAATCGGGTAATTGTTTACAGCTGTGGACACCTCATTGTCAAGGCACTTTGGAATACCCTATACGAATTGTATTATGATTGTGTATTATTGCGTCAGAACTTTTTTACTGCTCGATGGTTTTTGAGTTTCTTGTAACTGCGTGGTTTATTGCATTCATTGCTCATCCACTATGTCCCATTCCACCGTGTCTGCCTATTCTTTTTTAACCTTATCTCATCGGTAGAGCACACTGAAACTGATTATATGGAATTGGCACTGCCAAAACGAAATCAGCAATTTCAACCGCTGTTTGCGATTTTCTTTTGCGACTTTGTCAAATTTCTTTGCAATTTCCGACAATTGGAAGGCAATTCCGGCAATTCTGGATGTGAGATTTCCCCGAAGAAATTTTTTAAAGCTGAAGAAAGTTTTAAATTGGGGTGAATTTTGGGCCCTATATTATCATTCTAGAGGCCAAATTTCCCACCAGGGCAAGCCAAACGCACATGCAGTGTGGGGGGTAAGTGAGTTGCTGCAGGGGACATTTCTCATCAGGGGCTAACTCATCCCGAAATGACACCCCTGATTTCACCTGTCTCGGGAGGGTGTTTACAGGAACTGAAATTAACCCCTCAAATTAACCTCCCCATCATTTTAGGTCACAATTCCCTTTTACTCTCCTGTTTTTATCAGTGTAATTATGCGGATGTTGGCTTCCTGTCTCTCCCACATAACCGTTTCATCTATTATTATTTATTTTTTTCTCGTTTATTTTGTTACGGTTTGAAGTGTCTTTCTGTCCAATTGGCAATTACTTTCCGTTTAATGTTCCTGTTTTCCGTTGTCGCAATTTGTGCCTTTGTGAGACAAGGCCCGTGTGCTTTGCTGGTATCCGCTGTTGTTGTTTTGTGCTTATCCTACTTGTAAGTGCTAGTTCTGCGAACTGCGGAAACATTTTCCTTTCATTCTGACCTCTCGTTTCATCTTTGTGCAGTTTACTGTCCGATCCAAGGCATCGGTTGTCCTGTGAGTGTGGTTCGGTCACCTGTTTACGAACCCTTCCATGACTTTATATGCGACTTTATATGGCAGGCCGGGGCCCCCAGCGAGCATTGTTTTTTTCCGAGAGGGGACAGGCTTAGGTCAATTTCAGATTGCTTTACGAGTAGGATGAAAAGAAAATATTTTTTCTTGAGAGTGCAGGGCCCCAATCGAGCATTCTTGCACAAAATGCTCTCTGCAATCAAAAGTCGCGGCATGTTTGTAAAAACGCGGCCCGGTCCGGTTTGATTTGATTTCTGTCTCCAATCTAGTGGGCGGGGGAGTTTTTGGGGAGTCTGACCATATGCATAACCACTGGGCGACCGAAAATACCTACCTTGTGGAGATCCTGACCAGCTACGTAGAACCATGTCTGGAAGAAGCCACATCATGGTGGTGCCAGAATACATCAGGATGGTGCATTTATATTAATGGATCAGGGTGGTGCCTTAATACGAGTACATTAATGATGGATCAAGGTGGTGTCTTAATCCAAAAATGGATCAGGGCACTTTGATCCATTCTTATACTAAGGTAAGGACTGATCTTTGGAATCCAAGTCGATCTCCAAGGTTGGCAGAAAGAAAAATATGGATTTTTCAATGGTGAAACACAGCGTGAATTTCCCCGAAAGGAATAAATCACCACCTGACAACACAACTTTTTTTTTTGTTTGGGGAGGGGAATTGGGAACAACACAGTTATATCCTTTTCCAAATGACCCGTTATCGGCATGTTTACCAAATTGAAAGTTTATCGCCGGTAAAGACTGCTACACCCGTTAAGCCTTGCCCTTTGCATAGGCTGGTGTTGCGTGGCATTTGGGTTGTATGCAGCGCCACGGGAGGGCCACTGCTAGGCACATTTTTTTTCCCAATCCACTTCCGCATGCACGTCTCTTATTGCCTTTTGGGAATTCCAGCCAATTTCAACATCCAATTTTCAAAAACAAACTTAACCTAACCTAACCCTATTGCAACCCAAGAAAGAGTGCGAAGCGGTGGCAAACATGCCAAATGGCAAAAAGCGGTGGCGAGGCAAAAATGCGAAAATTGATGACGTCACAAATTGAGACGACGTGATTGGCTGTTGCGATGCTGCTGTCCATGGAAGTGGATTGGAAAAAAAAAATTATGCCACTGCTAGTGGATGCAAAGAATGCTTTCGGCTGCATTCCCCATTGCATCTCGCATCCTCAGGTTCAACTCAACACAGCCAATTCAACAGACAGATGCATCTTTGAAATGCAACAATGGAAAAGAAATAATTGTTGTGCGTAGAAATGAAATTATCTGAACAGAAATCTATCCATTGAATTGGCTATTGGGTTGAACCTGAGGGTTACTTGCATTTAGCAATGTGCTAAGATTTCTGATTTCGCCCCGTGGGGTGGGGGCAGGTGTTCCACAATCCACATCTTAAAAATTGCCAAAATTTTAGGGTCTCTTTGGGCCCATCTTATTTTTGTTTGTTTGAAGCATTATTACAATTTATCTGTGTACATAAACTGTTCCAATTCCTGCATAATTTTCTTTCCTTTTTTTCATTACTTAAGTTAAAACAAATAAATATTACAAGGTTTCATTTAGTAAGTGTTTGGTCTTCTTAATTTTCTTTCTGGTCAACTGGAAAGAAAGTGGTGAGGTATGAGGGTGGTTGTGTTACCACACTTAACAGTGGCGGCGGAATTAATGTACTCATGTGAAAAATTGTGACCGTTCAGATTTCGACAAAAACTCCACGCTGCAGAAATTAAAAAAGACCCTCTTTTGTAACTGAGGTTAAAATCTGACACCTCTCGAACGCTTTGTTGGAATCTGGCGCTTTAATTTCTACCGCCATTCGAATGAAAAGAAATGAAAAAAGTTTCGGAGGTAACAGTTAAATGGGACAAACACATGTATGGGTACATCAATTCCACCGCCACTATACAGTGCAGGCATGACTGCATTTCATCTGTTTTTTCCACCGAGGTGTTGCCTTTTTGATTGCAAGTGGCGATAAAAGTGTCACATTTGACGAAATGTTGGAACGGAAATCATTATTTCCACAGAGTTGAGTTTATAAAGTTAAATTGGTGGGTCATTTGTTTGCATGTGTGGGTAATGAAATACACTTGTCATTATACATCATGGCTGTACAGATAAAAAATTAATTCTGTTAGTTACACTTGTCATTATACATCATGGCTGTACAGATAAAAAATTAATTCTGTTAGTTACACTTGTCATTATACATCATGGCTGTACAGATAAAAATTAATTCTGTTAGTTACACTTGTCATTATACATCATGGCTGTACAGATAAAAATTAATTCTGTTAGTTTTGAAACCAACATTTTTCTGTTCATGATTTGAGCGGGATGGAACCAGCTGATGTCTTCTGACCTGACCCCAACCGATCTCGACAGCACAGGAATGAAAGACGCGAAATACGAAAAACAAAAAAGACGTCCGCGTACAGAATTAATCTCTTGTCTGTACATGCTGTGGGCCTGTGAGTACCCTCTCATATTGCCATTGTGCACAATCAATTGGGATAGATTAAGCCGCATCAGAATGGACAGACTTTTTCATCATACTTTATAAGTTAGTTTGTTCAAAACAAATTTGCAGTGGCAACAACGAGGCAATGCTCCAATGTTCTCTTTTGCACATTGTTTCAAGTGACAATATGTTTTGGACAGAGGATCTAAAAACGTCTGATGCAAAAATCTGAACATTCTGATGCAGCTTTACAGAGCTTTTTCACTTTTTTTTTGTCTTCGAGTGTGGATGGACCGGAAGATTTTTTTGCTCTGGTGTCCGGTATATACCATGGAATTTTTATCCTGGATCTCCAGAAGCGACCATCTCATTGGTCAAAGAGTGCCCAGGCCAATAGCACAAATGTCCACCTTTGAATCATGGGCTATCCCATCTCAGAACTGCCGCGTTCCCAAGTCTGAACAACATTGAAACACCGAAAGCCCTTGATTTCCAAACATGGATCCTGAAACCATGAAAATAAACCTCGAAATGGACAATTTTTGGTAAAAAAAAAACTTGAAAATATTCGGCCAATTTACAAAACGTAAATTAATTGTTGGATTGCCTCAATCCTCGGATTGACGAAAGGTGATACGGTTGTCAGTGTGATTCGCAATACCAATGTGAATCCAAATGTTTGCGGTCAACCAGATCACCACTCGTCGATCCGCAGATCGCGGCGATCCGCCGATTAATCTTCGCTTTGAAAATCGGCCGATGGTCATCCGTATGCAATCTGATGACCTTTTCTTGTTAGATGTCTCTAGTTTTTGAGGAACTCCGCCTCCAAAACCACCTGCCAGGAACTCGATTCCTTTGAAACCCTACTGGGAGTGCCATGGGAGACCCTCTTTTGTGGCCGAATAAAGCCACTGAGGTGCACATAGTTGCCACTTTCTCTCACTTGAGAAAGTCTTAAAAAACCTTGTGAAAAAACCTTGTGAATAACCTTGCGAAAAAGAAAAAAACCTTGTGAATAATCTTGTGAAAAAACCTTGTGTGAAAAACCTTATGAATAACCTTACGAAAAACCTTGTGAAAATAACTCGTGAAAAAACCTTGTGAAAAAACCTTGTGAAAAAACTTTGTGAATAACCTTTTGAAAAACCTTGTGAAAAAACCTCGTGAAAAAACCTTGTGAAAATAACCTTGTGAAAAAATCTTGTGAAAAACCCTGTGAAAACTCTTGTGAAAAACCTTGGAAAAAAACCTTGTGAAAAACCTTGTAAAAAACCTTGTGAAAAATCGAATGAGAAACCTTGCGAAATCGTTGCATCCTGTTACAGGTCAATTACGTGACCTGGACCTGACATAATTGACCCTTGAGTGTGTTCCGAAGTGAAAAAGTTTCAGGGGGACAGACAGAAACGAAGCTGTAATTTCTGGAAAATTTGATCAACCATACTCGTACATCCTTCTTTTTGTTAGTATTTGCCACTCATTCTGGCTGTTTTGCTGAGAGGAAGTTTAGATGGAGATCAAGGTGTTTGATCCTGGCTTAGCTCGCACCCCTCAGTTCAAATGTTGATTCGTTTTGGTGCTGGTTTTTCCATGGAATGGTGCTAAAATGCAGTTTTTCTTTTTCGACATCCCAAGTGAGTGGCCCACCGTTGCCAAAAGGTCAGTTGAATTACAAGTTGATCCAGAAAAGACAATGTTTCTCTCTCAATAAATGATGCCACAGATGAGTTAAGAGAGCTGCGAAACTTCTGAATACGCCAAATCACCCGTTTGACATGCAAAACAGCAGTTTTAAGAATTTCTTGTTCTCAGCGATGAAAAGTGGTCATGATACCAAATTTTCAAGGCTGCAAGAGGACTAGAAGTGATTTGTCCAGTCAGTCAGGTTTGTTTATTTTTACAGGGCAGCCCAAAAGTCTCTGGCTACAGTAAAATATTCATTTGCAGTTTCACGAGTAATGTTTTTGGTGTTTGGTTTGGTGTACCAATATATGCGCCTTTTAGACCTTCCGAAAATAAGACGTTCTTCCTGCATGCAACCAGGGATATCAGGACACAAGCTGGTGATATTGCTAACGTAATATGGTAAAACAGCAAAATTAAATTTTTGCAATGGCCAAAGACATTTTGAGCTTCCCTGCACCATACTCATGTCGTTCCGATAGAGTTTACATCCGTGGTTGGAGCGACAAGTTTCTGACAAACTTTGATCAAAACAGCAAATTTGTTGCAATGTGGCCACACAGTCTTTGGGATTACCTGTACTTTATCCAGTAGTTTTGCCAGAGCCCCACTGGGGGGTCGACACCCCCCAGAAAAATCCGTAACCCCCCCCTAAAAATTGGTCAAAACCCTGGTGAGGATGGTGAGTCGAATCAGTTTGGCTGGCTCCAACAGAAAGACAGCTGACCCGTTCTGTTCGCTCGCCCTGGCAGGAAATTTGACCTCTTGAATGCCAATTTTGCCCCCAAAGTGAATGCTCAAATTTCAAAATTTCCTCAGCTTCTGGGGACTTCGCCCCCTGACCACCCGCCACTCCCGCCAGGGACTCTACCCCTGGGACCGCGCTGGGCGCTGCCCCATTAGCCTATAGTGGGGGCTCCGCCCCCAGACCCCCCGTCTGGGATGCGCCCAGATCCTTCATCGATCAGACCCCCTGAAAATCTTCACACCCCCCCAATTTCGAAATCCTGGCAAAACCACTGATTTTGTCACATTTGAGGGGTTTCTGTGGGTCTGAAGCGGTTTTTCATGTTGGAGGTTGCAAACATGACAAAATAATCTCTTTCACTGCGAAAATTAGAAGACATGGCAGAGGTGGGAGGCATTGGCAGAGATTGAGGCGTTGGAGGGAGATGGAAATGTGCAGAGCCAAGCTCAGTGCTGAGGTTAGAGGAAGAGAAGGCGCGGGAGAGGGTGGGGAGGCAGCAACGACGAAGGGTGGCGGTAGCAGGTGGTTGACAACATAAGGTAAAGCGGGCATTGAGCAGTTCGTTGACAACAGGAAATAGCAGTGAGGGTGGACGGTAGAGGTCAGGTTTGGAAGTCGAGAAACAAAAATTTACCCTTCGTTCTTTTTGCTTGCAGCATCGCGCAGGGCCTGCGTCGTATTCACGCCAGCCGTGATTTTCTGGAGCCATTCCAAGTTCATCCTCGATCTCTTTTTCGATTCACGTGCAGTTTTTATTGATTGCATTTTGCTGGGGCGGGTGCAAACGCCACCACAACTTGCCGCAGAAATAATTGTCCTTTTTGCCAGATTTTTATCAGAAAACCCCCAAATTGAAACGAAAATGTCAAAATTTGTTCAACTTCAGGGTCCCACAGACCAACCAAGAGCCCTCTGTCCTTGGATGGAACCCAACTTGGACGCTGCTCCAGAACGGAGATCCGGCAGTGCGGCGCCTGGAAAGAGAGCAATTTTCAGCAGTGGTTTCAATAGCCGAATGCGGAGTGGCTGGCCTGGGAACGTGCTGCCCCGGTTTTGTGAGTTCGAATACCAACGTTGGCTTCAAAAAAAATTTGCGAAAAAAATATTGCTCAAATAAAAGGACGAAATAAGCCACAGAATGCGACAGACATCAAATAAATGTCGACCTGGCAGAAACGAACTATCGCGAATTGCGAACGCGCAGAAACTGCTTGGAAACCAAATTCTTGGTGTCCGCTGATTTCTGCTGTTGATGAACTCTTTTTTTTTTGCGGGTGGTTGTCAACCCGCTTGGTTGACAACAAACTCAACCTGCCGTTTGTTGTCAACCATGCGGGTCTATTCTTCTCTTTCCCAGGAAAACATAAACGTTCACTGCACTGATCAAAATTGATTGTTGTCTTTGTGGCACGAAATCGTGCAGAAAGAAACTTTTCATTTCGTCAGCTGTTCGCAGCACCGCACGTCGCACCGCAGCAGACGACTGCTTCAAGTCTCATCGCCAGTCGCCACTCCACTTTTTTCCAACTTTCGACAAACAAAGGCCTTTGTTTCGGTTGTCATTTGGTTTTGCGGTGGTTCAGGTGTGGTGCGCTGGTCCTTCGGTGTCATGGCTTCAAGCTGCTGTGGAACAAAGAAGCAAAAGTTGAGCCATTCGTCAACAATCACGTGCAACGTCAATGGAATTGCGCATTGCAATGGAAATGGCTTGCGAAATGGATTTATCGCACAGCCAGAAATGTGCTACTTCTGCTTTGACATTTTGTGTTCCCACTTGCACAACTCGGAACCACCGAAAACTCCAACATTCAGCAACGACACCTTGTAAGTTCTTGCTTCTTTTGTTGAAAATTTGATTGGTTGGTAGGTATCAAAAATACCTGGATACACCGTGGCCCAGAAAAAAGGTACCACCGTTGTTGAGTTTTGCATACCTTTCAGGGGCAAAGACTGATGTGGATTTACTGGCTGTGTATCGCATCCTTAATCATCAGTCTGTGCACAGGTCTGTCTATTTCGTTTTGTGGCCTCGTATTTAAAGTGTGAAGTTCCAATCCAGAGCCGTCCATTGCATGTCTTTTGTATGTACTGCATCGCACCTGTGTGTTTCTGACTGGTGGGTGAAACAGCGGTACCTACTGGGTGATCTTAAAGTTACTTAATCCAAGAAGCGAACTCTTGTCGCCCGAAAATTATGGCGTGAAAGCATGTGATCAATACAATCTTGATGCGTGGAGAGATCTGCACCTGGTAAAAAAATCACCGGTTATTTCATTAAGATTACGAGCTGATGATTGCGTGTTTGCTAGATTTCATCTTACGTAATCAACAAAACAGTATCACCCGCCGATACTCCACGTCGGTTCCTGCGGGTTGGTTGTGCCACAATACCGGCAGTATCGGCAGTTGTGACTGAGGTCTTGGGACCTGGAGCGGTGGGTGCTGTTGCAATTGCCCTCGGGAGTATGCCGGTACCTCGCCGGGACCCTTGATTGGGTGCCTGGAGCGGTGGGTGCTGGAGCAGCTACTCTCAGGTGACATTTGTCAGTACCTCGCCGGGACCAGGGCTGACGACACAACAAAAACATAAAACGGTCGGACCACCAGCCTTAGGCTATCTGTCCATAAGACCCAAAGAAGAAGAAGAAGAAGAAACATATACCAGTTACGCATGGCAACACACTGGACATTTGTTTTACCCAGAAAAGATTTGCGTCTTTTGGAGTTAAAAATTGTCGGCATTGTGGTCGTTGGTGATCTGGTGCATTGCCACCAAATTCAGTCAGCCAGAGTGTCTTGACGTCACTCACCGTCCCATTCGAATAAAACCATTGCACTAACCTGCTGAACACTGCAGCGAGGCATGGCCAAGACAAACGCAACTTTCTCAAGGCAAAGCACGACTGAACAACAGGTGCGACGGAATTCAGCGGAAGACTTTCTGCGAGGGTTGAGCAAACAAGAACTGCGCTGCTCAAAACCGCACAGCCATCATTGCCTCCCTCTGCAACGACAAACAGCCGACACGCCACTGCTCCCGACTGTCCGCACTTTGCTTCAACATCAACCAGCAGAACAAAATCCAAAAAAGTTTCAGAACAGGACAAGCTGCTCCCAGCTATGACCTGAAATCCATGACGATTGCTCACACAAACATTTGAGATACCTTGTAATTGCAAGTAAGAACTTTTTTTATCTTCACGTTCGAGTATCCTACAATCAGCCCATTGAGATGGAGAGGGGCTTCAGCTTCACTTCTGTCGATTGACAAAGCTGATTTGCTGCCAGCCACGTGCCACATTGCTGCGCCCGCCTTCAATGCATCTCTTTCACGTGGTTGCCATGGTGATTTTGTCGTCGTCGCGTTCGTGCTCATGCCACATGATTCTGCAGTGTGAGTGATCCTCTTTTCTTCACACATTCTTACCTATCAGCTGTCTGAATGAGTCAACCTTCTGCTTCAGGTGATGCCCAGCAGAATTGCACTGATATCATGGAGAAAACCGCCGAGTCCGAACCTCTGAGCAATTATAGTCGGCTATACATGCTTAGTACTTTCAAGACGTAAATTGGAACTTTGCATCTGAAAACGGGGTACCTTTTTTTTGGGCCTCGGTGTAGATGGATAGGTACCCACCTGGGTCGGCCTACCTGTCTTTTTTAAGATTATGGTTTTTGCAGGCCTTCGCCTCCCTTCATCTTCGTTTTTGTGGTAATTTTTCCTTGCGTTTTTGGTGGAGTTGTGCAGATTCAGGTGTGAGCACCCACCCAAGTTCATGGTACGTTTGGTGGGAGGCCATCGAAAACTTGTTTTTGAAGATGATTTTATCAATAAAAATGTTGTGAAAAAAAAAACAATATAACTCGAACAAAGCGCCAAATGTTTCAAACAAATCAACCATGTCCAAGAACATTTGAAATGCTCATTAACTCAGAGTTATGGATCCAGTTATTCCGGGGTTTTGTGGAATCTTTTCTGCTTCAAGTTGCGTCGTGGTTACAACTCTTCGTTTGTTACGTAGGTAGGTGGGTGCCAACGACCTAGGTAGGAAGGAACCTACCAACCTGTGTGTTTTTGCTTTCTTTTTTTTCTTCTCTTCTTTTTTCCAATTTTCTCTTTCTTCATCCTGTTGAAAGGTTGGTAGGTACCTGAACCTACCTTCCGGTAGGGGGTACTTTTTGCTAGTTTCCTTATTTTTACCTTGCATGCTTTTCGAATCTGAAATTGTGAATGGGTTTTCATTTGGCAGGTGCATATAGTGTGTCTGGTGTGGTGTGATGGCTCATATTTTGGTGCATTATTGATCTCCGGCTAGACTGCGTGTCCATTGGACTGGACAAGAAAATTGAGCTGCGATATGAGATGCGCTTATTTTGGATTACCAAAATAAGCACAGCTCATATCGCAGCTCATTTTCTTGTCCAGTCTACCTACCTGCCAAAGTATCCTACCTCCTGTGACAGTGAGCCAGTTACAACTTGTAAACTGATGCTGGACTTGAGGCACAGTGATCTCTGTTTCTGAAGCTCTGTTTCTCATTTTTTCGTAGCACGCGGATCAGTCTAGTCATTCCAGAATCGTTTTTAAAAACGTTTTATTCGACCACGAAATCACTGCTCCGCAATTGAAAGTTGAATTATCCCAGAAAAATCGCCTTGAAAAAGACATCCGACATGCAAAACACAAAAGTAGTGCTTCAAATTTGATCTACTCAAACTCGGTGCACCAACTTGTTGAATTTTGAGGAGATACTGATGATTGAAAATCCCTGCAAGAAAGGAATGATGAGTCGGAAAGGAATGCCACACTAGGAATCCGGAACTCGGAATCGGAACAATGGCAGAACGGAACTTCTCAAATTTCCGAATAGATACCAAAAAGGCTGAATTTTCCGAATGTTTCAGAATTCCGAGAAATCGCATAGTGCGACACATTCGGAATTTCGAAAATTTTGCACCTACCAATTTGTTCCGGATGTTCGAAGTACCGCAAGGGTGGAATTTTTCAAAAGAAGCAAATTTTTTCAAATCTTTTGAAATCATTTTTTCTATAGGTACCTAGTCTTTCGAATATCTCAATTTTCGGAGAAGTCGGAAGGGTTTTTTGTCATCAAAACGCAAACATGCGCAAAACCAGCGGATAAAAAATTCATATTCCGGTTTAAATCGCGATTTCAATTACGAACATTCCTTTCTGACCAATCGAAGTTCCGACCCAACTTAAAATTGCGAATTCCGCTCAATTCCAGGAGAAAGGTCCGTGGTGAAGAAGGCAATAAAAACCCCATCGCCAGGGACTTCTGTGCCTCATGTAAGAAGGCCCACGCCCGGTTGCAGTTGCCTGTCAAAATAAAATAGAATTGGCTTCTTGCAAGGAGAGCTCTTCGAACTTCTCGTTTGCATTTCACAAAAAACAACACTCCACTTCAACTTCGTCGTTTTCACGTAGTTTCTTTTCGATCCATCAAAGTCGATGCGGTCCTCAACCAACTTGGCAGAAAAAAATTTCTCGTGTACCGAGAAAAAGAATTTGGGTCCCGCTTCGTTTCGCACACGACTGCAAACAAGTACAGTCAACTGCTGAACAATCGGGCTAAAGAAAGGTCAGTCAGTGGATGTGTCGACAATGCAATATGAAACCTTACTCTATTTTGCTTCTCATCTTTTGGGCCCCACGTGGCTGGACGGAAATCAAGAAGTTGCCGACCAAAAATGAGAAATGTGGCAAAGAAACGACAGGACTAACCTTGCCAACGATATCTCGTCTTTGGTTCCTGTCTATTTCTTCGTTAACTCAAAATATTGAAGTACCCGAAGTCTTCACTTCAAACTGATGATTCAAATAAACCTATCACTGTCATTAAACTCTCTTGGAACTTGAGTGGTAGAGGATGGCTCAATCTATTATAGCCATCAAACTGTAAAACCCTAAATTTTAATAATAAAATAAAGGAGCAAACCTAAAACCAGTTAAAATTATTCCCAAAAATTTATTGTTTTAAAAAATTTT
>JASGXE010014378.1:0-11010 GCA_030068105.1 Sinentomon sp. SZTP_YWyxl | reverse complement strand
AATGGCTGATTTCGTTGTGGCGGTGACAATTCCTTTTCACCATGTTCAGAGTTCTCTACCCATGACTTTGTCACTCGCCCTTCATTTCAGCGAGTGTGAATTTTTCCCTTGAGCACATCCTTCCTTGCAATATTTTTTTTTTTTTTTTTTGTATGGATGCATATTTGCAATCAAACATTCAGAAAGCAGACGATGAAGTTCGCGAGGACTTTATTCAAGGCCAGCCTTGGGCAAACTGGGGCGATCACATACACTCTGCCTGGCATATTCTGTTACACCATTGCTCCCGAACAGTTGAATTAAGAAGTTATGGTGAGCGTGAGCCACAATAGAATAGCCCTGCTACATTGCAAGAAATGAGAAAGCCAGCTGAAGGCAATTGGTCCAATAAGATGGGTCATTGAGCCCATAGAGGTATTACCAACGGCACATCGCCTCTTCATCGAATTTGTTAGATCATTGGCTGAAAAGTGCTTGACTTCAGCTATGGAAAATGATGGCCTGTTGCTTATGGCCTGCATCTACTTATTTTGATTTCTTGCCATCAAAAGTTTTGGCCTTTTGATTGCAAGGCCAAAAGTTTTGGCCTTGCCATCAAACCAAATGGGTTTTTATGCCAAAATCGTGATTGTGGGTTGTACGCAACTGCACACGAGGATCTTGAAGGTTACGGGGCCCCAAAAACAAGTTCAGTGAAGTGGCACAGTGAGTGAGCCGTACTTATTCATCTGGCATTGGAGACATTTTAAGGTCCATGCAATTGAGAGGCCATGTTCATGCAACTTTGCCATAGCAACTCACACGCAGTGGCGTGCGGTGGGTGCCAGATGCAGGCAGGCACTTTGTCTAGAGTAGTGTCGTCGAAGATGCGTTGCGCGAAGCGCAACGCGGGGGGAGGGGTTCGGGGAGGGGGTGTCCCCCTCCCCGAAGGGGAAGATATTTTGAAAAATGGAGCCTCAAATGGTGCTCAGAATGCTCAAGTTTTTGAAAAACTGAGCATTTTTTACATCTGTATGCATCCAGTTGAGTAGCAGCAAAGGTGTGGACGACACATTTCAGTGAGGTGGTTCGTAATGAGGTGAAGGAAAAAAATTATTGGCAATTTCAAACGAATGATAACTGAAATTAAAATAAAATTAAAACAAACAGAAAAAAAAATCTTTCACAACAAGCAAAGCCCAGATGGGCTGCAGAAAGTTTAATTGGTGAGCAGTGTCCCCATGCCCCCCCCCCCCGTTCGCACAGGCCTGGCGGCATCTCCATTTTTTTCCATGTTCAATGTTGCATTTCCATTTTGTTGAACATTTGCGAAATATCCATTCCAAATCAAGGTCCGAAAAATCGATATTTTTAGTGACAAACGCTAAGTGTCTTCATCAAAAACACAAGTTCACTGAAATTCATTGGCTTCACAAATTGTGGCACCGACTTCATCAAGAGCTTATTCAATCGGGACCACATTTCACAAATTTTTGCCCACACACCAGAATCTAATGTTTTCTGTTTTCACATGCCAAATCCAACATTTCCGTTTTCTGTTTCCCATTCCCGCAAATTCATCATTTGACCGCACTTGACATTCAAAAATTGCTGCAGACAGCATGCCTTTGGCGAAGCGAGGTTTGCATTCATCACAGGCTGGCCTGCGATGTCATCACAGCAGAGGGCTGTGATCAGCGGCAGACAACGGAACAGCACGAATCTTCACGCTTGCTCTCCGCAGAGATGTGGCTGGAGGCAGATTTCAAAGTGCCTACTCGGCAACAAGAACTGCTCCACTTGCAGTGGGTGATTTCACCTGACGGGATGGAGCAGCATCGACTCCATCGCATCCCCACAGATCCCCCAAAGCAGGCAGAACCATTCCTTGCCTCTTCTGAATCTCATGCGCCAACAGAGCAATGGATTCGCTTGCGTCTGGAAAACCAGCGAGAAAGAGGGTGGGTAGGGTAACCTCTGTGGTTGTTGGGATCGGGAAGGAAGGGAGTTCCCATTTGAGGAATCGTTCAGCAGACACTGTCAGCAGGCAAATCAGAGTGTGCCTTTCTCGGAGATGGCTCAGTCCACATTATTTGTGAATTTTGATGGCCTCGTTGCAAATGTTTGCAAAAAATGAAAAAATGCACGATACATGAAATTTTTCTTAGGCAGGCAGTGCCTGCCTTGCCTGCCCTGACCGCACGCCACTGCTCACACGAAGGATTGAAACATTACATATTTTCAGCTGGCTTTTTGGAGAATCAAGACTGGGTCACTTGCCCAACCTTGCAGTTGCCCTCCTGGTCTACCTTTCTGGTGGGTAGTGAAGCAGTTGAATAACTAAAATGCTGTACTTGTACTTCTGTTCCAAAGAGAAGAGAGTGATGGCACCACTTAACCAGAGGCTGACAAATTGAAATCTTCCCGGCTGGCTTCTTTGACAAAGTGATGCGAGCAAAGCATCATATTCTGCTTCTGTCAAGTATCCAGGCTGTGCAAAACAAGCCACCATGCTACATGGAAAGTAATCCTGAAGATGCGATCCTCAGTAAGTGGATGGCCATGTGAAACAAGGCTGGAGTAATTGGCCTATAATGCGAGATGGTTTTTCCCACTCATTCAATGGCGGACATAATGTCTCTGTGTGAAGTACAGCAGTCAAGCTGATGAAGTCAAAAGTTGGTGGTATCTTCTCTGGTCTGGTTGACAATGTAACATCATGTTGCAGGCTTCTTTGCTTTCTGATTGCTTTTCATTTGAATGAGCAACGTAACAGGTGGATGGGATTTACGTGTAACATTGTGTGAGGCAAAGGCAAGAGTCTGATATCTTAGTGGTCACTTAATTCAATCTCAAGACGTTTTTCTAATGGTGTAGATTATTGTGATTATTCAATGATTCCACACCCCTTTTCTAGAACAGGAAACTTTTCAAAGGGGAGATGTCATCCTTGAACTGTAATAGAAGCAATCCTGTTGATGAGATCCCTGCACATCGAATCCCGAAAATAACCTTGGGAAACCATTGCACAAATTATTTATTTTTCAACTGATTTTGCTCAATCTTTGCACACATTTTGGGGTCAATTGTCTCTGTGGCCGCCAATTCTTGCTCAAAAGGTGAACTAAACTTCTAAACGCTGCAGTGCCAAAACCAATAGACCTCGACTGCTCTGGTTTTTACCGACCAAAATTGAGTTATTTGCCATGCTTTTCGCGTCAAAAAGCAGCGTTTTCTGCTGCCATAATTTGAAAATGCAATAGTATCATCGCAATACAACTTAAACCGATTTTGACCCTGCTTGCCAATTGAAGACACTTTTTACATTAATTTGCAAAATTTTAGCCACCGATGTTGGTCTAAAGTTCAGAGGTATTTAGCACTCAAAAGTTTGCCGCACATGAAAATTGCAATTCCAAGCAAATTGAAGATTTGTGAAGATATGATTTTTTGATATTGTATGACTTATTTGAACACCTTGGAACTTTTTCATGCAAATCTCAGCCTTGGATCGACTTGGAACACTGAAATTTGGCATGCTTCTGCTGATTTGGCCAGAATGGTCAAATTTTGCCTAACTTGCTTCCTTTCATTTCATTTTTCGCAAAGAGAACATTTTGTTTTACCAATTGATTACGGATTTGTGTAAAAATTCATTTGTGGTGCATTCGTACTTAAGTCTGTAATTTCTAAACCATATGGAATTTCAAAAAAGCGTTGCACCAAAAATGGAACCAACAAAGTTTTGTTCTCAAAATCGCAATTCGCCAGAATTTGACAATCTGAAGGTTTTTCCTGAAAGCCGCAAAACCAGGCATTTCCTGGTTCTGTGTGCCACTGCCTCGATTCATTGGCATTTATTATTTAATTTTCCCAACATTTGTGGAACTCAAACCGGCCAAGGATGCATTTGGTACGCCTTCCTGTTAGCATTTACACAACCAGTCAGTATTTTTGAAAATACGGTATTTCTTGCAATATTGTTGCTGGCACAGTCTTGCTTCCATGTCGTGCATTTATAATAAATACGCCATCATGGTTGAAAGCCCTGTGATGTTTGCTGAGGGCAATAGAGCCATGATCATGGATGCGTATTTGTACGTTCTGTGCATTGGTTTCATAAGTCTGCAATCAGGGAGTGTGGTGAACCTTTGTGCACATCCATCGGCTGAATTCAAAATGTGTTTCTTTTCAACTTGCAGCCTCCTTTGCTCTCCAGGATATGCTGGTCTAATTGTCCATTGTAATAGTTTGGTGTTCTTCAATTTCTGGCCCTTTGGTTCAAAATGTGAGTTCCTTCTCTATTTGCAGCCTCTTGGCCAACAAAAACATGCTCTCTTGGCCATGCTGGTTCATTGCAAGGAACAAAAAGAAAGTTGCAAAAATAAATGCAGAAAGAAACAAGGTCCACTGCTTGGCTTCAAGAAAGAGTTTGGTCTTGATGAGGGTACACCAAAAGATTTTATTTGGACGGACTCGAACGAAGCTGCCACGACAAGGCAATGCAGCAGCGTGGTGTCACAAAATTATTTCGTCAAAATTCGTGATGTTCTTGATGGCAAAAATCGAAATTATTCAGCAATAAATTTGCTCCAGGCACCCATATTTCCATGTAATTCGCCCCCTAAGTCCCGAATATGGGCCCATTTGGGGTGTTTATAGGGAAGAGATTTCTCCGAAGCAGATTTTGCAGTACCCCTGTATGCTTCCACTCAGTACCCCCGCCCCAAAAACCCAAATAGTGCTGATTTGGGGAAACAGACATGAAGATTTGAGTGCTTCGGTGAATTCTCATCGCCCCATGAACACCCCACATGGGCCCATTTTGGGTACATGGGAATGTGGCCTGGAGCAAATTGTTTACCAAATAATTTCGATATGTTTTGGCATTAAGAGCATCACGAATTTTGGCAAAATAATTTTGAGACATCCTGGAAGGTGCAACACCATGCATTGTTCACATGACGAATTGAATGATTAGAATTATTGCAAGGTGGGGTGTTTTTTTGCTGCAGTCTCGTCCTTGGTTCACCACAGGGTACAGCACCAACACTCCCCCTTTTGTAACACTGCAGTGAGTGTCCAAATTTGAGCAAAGAGCTGTCTCATCCTCTATTTGCTGAAAGAAGTTGAGAGTCCAGCAAGAATTGTCAAATCAGTAAGGGGCTGCCTGCCTAGAGTCAGCACTGTCGTAAGTGCAGAAAATATCACTTTCGGGCAACTAAAGGAATAATGCTTGTGGATTTTTTCCGGGAAGGGAAAGCATTCAATTGCCATGATTTCATGGCGTTATTGCTGTGCCATTCCAGCCATTTAAAGGTTTTATTAACTGAAAGGCCGTTAAAAAGATCACATCATTTGAAAATTTTTGATGAAAATGTCACTTTTGGTTCATTGATGGCAATGATCAGATGTGTTTATTTCTTGGGCTCCACTTTTGTTTGTGCATGAACTAATGTCTGCGCACTGAACACTTTCCCACAATAGCATAAAAATCACTAGGCCAGACCTGAAAAAGGGGATCTGCATCAGAATAAAAGTTGAAAAGCATGGCCACAATTGCAAGGATGACTGAAAACCATGATGCGACTCACATTTCGATCACTAGTCCAGGGACCTCATTCAATTGCAGTTCCTAAGCCAAGCAATGCTTAAGCCTTAAGAAATGCTCAAGCTCCGAATTCTTAAGAATTGCTTGGGAATTTCTTAGTCTTATTCAATAAGCCATTCTTAACCCAAGGTTATACATCTGTTTTTAGCTGAGATGGAGATGCTATGGGTGAAGATTTCATTGCTAATTCATGAATTATCGATAAAATTATGGAAATCATCCGTCAAAGGGTTTCCTCTTTAATAAGAAAATAAGGGCATCACTTTTTATCTGGATCATCCAGCCCAAAATGTCCATTTTTCATTGCCGTTACTGAATCCTAGTGGTAGTTGTTCAATCACAAAATCTGCTGCTATTGGCAAACGCGATCACGTGTCAAGCCAGCTATGAATACAGTGGCCATAATTCTGTTTCCCTTGACCATAATTCTGTTTCCCTTGACTTTTCCCTCCTTGAATTTTCAAAAAAAAATATTTTTTTGAAAGAAACGCCGATTTTCAACTCGAATATCCAAATGTGAAGTTGGAATCAATCTTATCCATACAAGGAAATGATAAAATTTTGCTGCTTGTTTCAGGGATGAATATTCGCTTGTTCATTGTGAATGTTTCGATCAAATGCAGTGCAATAAACAAAAAAAGAAAGCAGAAACTAACTGAAAACTCACGCAACACGAAGCTGCACGTAAAAATGAAACGAACTGTAAAACACTGCAAAACTTGAATTCAAAAAACGCTTGGGAGAGCCCCAGAGCGTCTCTAAATCGGAACTCAAAAATACATGACAGTAGATGGGAATCCGCTAAGCAATGCTTAAGGCTGCTAGGAACTTCCTAGGAAACTGATCAAACTAAGAATGGTAATTGAATAGGTAAGGAATCTGTTTCTTAGCAAGGCTTAGGAAATGCTTCAAGTAATGCTTAGCTTTGGAACTGCAATTGAATGAGGTCCCAGAAGTTCACTGAGGCACTTCACGCAATTGGCTGGTTCTCTGAAACCAGAAATGGGCCATTGTCCAAATTTTAATGCAGTCTTCAAAAAGGACATTCCAACAGCAAGTGAGAAAATTCGTGTGGACGTCAAAAAGGGTTTTGTACATTTGTCCTACCTGGTCATGTTAATTTCCTCATCTTGGGCATGAATGTGGTGCAGAAACCTTTCATGAATGTGGTGCAGAAACCTTTCATGAATGTGGTGCAGAAACCTTTCATGAATGTGGTGCAGAAACCTTTCATGAATGTGGTGCAGAAACCTTTCATGAATGTGGTGCAGAAACCTTTCATGAATGTCGTGCAGAAACCTTTCATGAATGTGGTGCAGAAACCTTTCATGAATGAGGTGCAGAAACCTTCACTGGTTTTGTCAATTTGTTGCTTCGATATTCGTTCTGATGCAAATGCACAACCAGATATTTGGCATTCTTTTGATTCAGCCTTGTTGTATCCATTGCAGATGAGCGTAGCATTTCTTTCAAGGAGGCAGACAAGTGCCAGATGAGTCGCCACTGACCAGAAAACAAATATCTCTTTCTGTTTCATCATTTTGTTCTTCTCAGTCACTTATTTTTACAGGCTAGCCTTGTTTGTTCAGGACACATCTCATCATCCTTCACTTTCATCACCAGATCATCATGCTGCCATTGCATAGTTGCAGTAAAGTATGGCACCAGTTTGTCATGCATGCGAGCCCGCAGGTAAAGTTGGAAGCGAAAGATAGAAAACAAATTGGCGTTTGGACACCATTGGTTATGCAAAATGATCATGAAATCCAAAAAATAACTATTTCATTTCTTGTTTCAGCAATTTGCTTTTTTACAGCAGTTGATAAAAAATGAAGCTTATATCTGATTTGTTTTGACCACTTCTGTTGGTCAGAGATATGTAGCAAGCATGACCTCTACCTTGAAGTGGAGAGATGGCCAGCTGCCTGTGTTCGTTTTTCCACAGCAGCTGACATTTTACATGGATTCCCAGGCAACGCACAAGCAAGTACTTACGCTTTACAACCCCAATGATTTTTCACTGCATTTTAAAGGTGAGCCCGCAACACTTGTGTTAACAGGTTTTGAGATTTTTTGAAGATAAAAATGTCCTTTCTGTTCATTTTACAAGTACGAATGAGACTCATTCACATTCAACTGGTGTTTTATGATACTATCAAGAATTTGCATTTTTACGAGGGTCATCCAAAAAGTTCCTGCAACACTTGTTTAATTTTTTCATGCGAGGCCAGAGTTTGCTTTCTTTTGTGTTTTCATGTCACCCCATTCTTATTCTTTCCATCGGTGTGTTTTTGTAAGGTATTCTGTGCTTTTGTGCCCAGAAAATTGCAAATTGACTGATCCTGGATTGATGCCATGGCCAGAGTTTTACAACAGTTCAACAGTTGAGCAAAGTCGACACATTAAGATTGAATCTGCCGAAGGGAAAACAACTCAGGAAGTGCATGTAGCCTTTGTGGAGGCATGTAGTGAGAGTACCCTCTCTTATCGTGTGTGGCAGAATGGATGAAACGCATGGAAGAAGGAAAGTGGAGCATTGAGAATGATCCCTGCGAGGGCTGCAAGAAATTTGGGCACAAACGAACAGAGCGAATCAAACGACGACCTGTGCACAGCTTTTTATAGATCATTTAACAACGTATGCTGTTCCTAAAGCCAGATAATAACGCAAGACTTCAAGCAACCATTCTTCGGGGGTGTGCTGATACCTGCGATCCGTGAGAGCTGTCCAGAGTCACCCGAGTTTCTGTTTGCCAAGCCGATCATTCCCCATGCCAATGCATGTCATCACAAATTTACTGCTGCATTGGTCTTCTGACAAAGCGGGAGTGGAAAATTTTGTAGCATCCAGCCAAAATGAACCCCCCTTAATTCCACCTGTTCTCGGTGCTCATGTTTCTCCTCATTTGGTAGTCCAAAAGAGCTCAACACAGCTGTGGATGCTGGAATAAGAAGGATTAATCGGGACACCCTGTACCGGAACATCAGACAGCATCAGAACCGATGCAAACATGTCATTGAGTAGAAAGAGGATAACATTTAAGGCATATAATGGAAAGAATGATGAACCTTTATTTGTATAGTTTTCACGACAGTGTTGCATGAACTTTTTTGGTTGCCCCTCGTACAATCAAGTACGGTGTGAAAACTGGAAAGGTAAGTACGGACAAGAAATAATTCTTGTCAGAACGAAACAGACTTAACACGCAACACCCCCCAGAAAAGGTTTTTTCTCTGGTTTTGAAAAGTTTGTTCAATTAATTGGGTACCAATTCCAAAATTTTCATCGGGCCTTTTGGCTGTGCACTCTGCCAATGAATGATCCAGACTGATTTCATTAACTTTCTGCTTAATCAACTGCCACAGGATATCGCTGGCATCCTAAGTTTATCTGGATGCATCAATAGGAAAAAAGGACTGCATGACAACAGTTTTTATTGGATATTCTAGACATGACTTGAAAATGATGTTGGTGAAATTAAATTTATCGGTGGTGATAGAATATTCATTTGAAATTGGCAGATGTCATTTTAAGCTATGTTTGGAATTTTCTATAAAAACTGTTTTCATGCCATTGCTCTTTCTTTTTCTGGCATTCCACATTGGTAAATAATTCACTTCCAAATCCAAATTCCATGGAAACAAAAAAAATCAACTTCAAATACAATTGACAGGCCAAATCGCACTGTATCATTGTTCCAAATTGCACGGAAGAAGAAAAACTTGCAAACCTCATCTGTGTATGGTCTCAACAATGCACCGAAAATGGGGCGCTGCATCACGTTTCTTCTTTGAGCTTGGCATCATATTGAAGAGTGTGACATTACATTTCATTGGAGACATCAAGCCAAAAACGAGATTTTCCCTCGGCCAGAGCAACTTAGAGATTGAGGAAGTCCATCTTTTGAACCACGTTTCAACCCGAGCTTGTTCAGTGCATCAGGTATCTTTCTTTTCTCTCTCTGCCTTTCAGTCTTGTGCACTGTACCAAAGAAGTTTCTTGTTGTTGATCCTGAGGGTTCAATACGGCCATGTTGTTGTGTTGATATAGTCATAAGGCATGTTGCAATATCACATTCGAATTGCAATGTTGCTGATAAATTCAGAGTTCAGATGAATGAGTTGGGAAACAAGCAGGTTGGTTGGTTGGTTGGAGAGTTCCTTGAATGAAAATGAAGATATTTTGACATGAATTTGGAATTGCATGGTGGATGTTTTTGCATTCTTGGTACATTTCCCCGATCAGCCAAAAAGATGGCACCATTTCCTGTAAGCTGCAACGTTTAAAAATCGTAAAAATTACAATCTTTCTGTCGATAACCCCCATTTACCTTATTTTCTTTGTACAACAATTGACGAAGACACCTTTATTGACATTTGAGATGTCATCGCACAATCATTGTAGTTTTACATTCAAAGACACACTGCACACATTCTGCAAAATCATAGAATAGACATGCGCTCGTATTCCCCATTGCAACTCACCCTCAGGTGCAACTCATTAGTCAATTCAACAGAGAGATGCATATTTCGCAACAATGGAAAAGGATTCAGTGTTGTAAATAGAAATGAAATTTTCCCAACACAAATCTGTGCATTGAATTGGTTATTGAGTGGCACCTGAGGGTGAGTTGCAATGGGGAATACGGCCGATGATCTCTGGAAATTCATGGAAAATCGTAATGCTCCCGATTTATGCCTGAAATCATGGCAAAAGGCATGGTCCCTGACCTCCCGGGCCACTGACCATTAGAAACTGAAACTGCCAGCTAAGAGGTCATCACAACATATCGAAAAGGCTCAAGATGGAGTAAAATGCACAAAAATAAAACTAATGGAACTGGATGTGCCAGCCAAAAAAACCAACCTAACTGCAATCGATGAAGAGGACCATGTCAATTTCCAGATAACTAAAGTGTATATTTTTGTGTTGTGAATCCATCCGCTTGGATTTCGTTTTAGTGTTTTTCTGAGCTGTGACTGTCGTACGTGTTTGCTTACAGGTATTTGGAAAGAAAGACATAACTGCTATATTGCTGGCCAGCATAAAAGATGCAGAGGACAAGGGTGGGTCATCTGACCTGGATGATTTCAAGCAATTTCAGAGCCATCATCAAAGCCGACCAGAAAGCATCAGCCAAAGAGAAAGGGTTGTCGGGACCATTAATGGCAAGTAATCTAATTGTCTGCTGCGTTATTATCTGCTGTCCCTTTGTTGACAAAAAGGTGCCAAAATTGGAGAGTGTTGGTTATCTCCAGAAAATTCCAATGGCTCGACTGACATTGGTTGAAACACAACTCGTCAAAAACTAATATTATTTTTATTGAGGCTTCATTTTCACGGAAGCGTAAAATTGTGATACACTGCCATGCTAAAAACTTCCAATTGCAATTTTTTGCACCACCCACATTTTATTTTC
>JASGXE010014377.1:0-12858 GCA_030068105.1 Sinentomon sp. SZTP_YWyxl | reverse complement strand
CTTTTTTTCCTGTCCCTATAACAGTAGGTATCTAACAGCTTCAGAGGAGTAGAGCGAAGAACAGAGAGCTTACGTCGAAAGCAGAACTGAATTAATGCAGTGTTTTCATAGTTACGAGGAAAGGCTTTTCATCCGTATAGTTACGTCAAAGCGTTGACATGTGTGTGCTATGTACCTACCTAATACCTCATTGCTATATTGAAATTAAGACACCCCATGAAATATGGAGGAAGAGAACAGGTGATTTTTCTGCACGTTGCCGTTGATAAGCCCACCCTCATAGTCTAGACTCTAGAGCAATATTGTGCTATTTGCATTGACAACATATTGATCGAAACACGAAGCATCAATGAGTTAAGAGTACCTATAGTTAAGTGTGGTCGACGACTCATGCTTGCTGTTCTAATATTCAAATGAACCAAATGTGATTTGCATATTTCCAGCAACAGATCCAGGGCCAATAGCGATATAGCTTTTTTTAAAATACGAACTGGAATCAGGAGTAAAAGGTACATAATAGGGTATAGTATGCACAGAATCAGCTTTAAAGTCGGAAATATTCCGGTCGAGATCTTTCATTTAAAGTTGAAATATTACAGAATCAGCAGACAAAACCTGTGAGACCGAATTTAAAAAGCCCTTAAATATTTCAAAATAGTTTATTCCAGCACAACATTTTCTGGTATCTATAAAACGTCCATGAAAAAAGAGTGAAAAAAAGTTCGACTGAAAAAAATCGTCATCAGTTGTTGGATTAAATTAGGATATTTTCACCGATCGGCTATATTTTTATCGATACTCGGTCGAAACACATACAAAGCAAGGCTGCAACAAATTAAAATGAAAATCAAAGAGGGTTACAAAGAGAGTCTGTTCTTCGATTCTGAAATATTAATTCACACACACACACACACACACACACACACACACACACACACACACACACACACACACACACACACACACCCACGCAAGCAAGAATTTCCTTTTTTGTGTCGTAAAGTGTCGCATTCGCAAAAAGTGCAAAGACATTTAATAAATGTCCGTTTGCTGTGTGCTTGGGCAGGAAGGAAGAACTTCAATTTCTCACTTCAGTCTTTCAAGTAGAATATTCAGAATGGCCATTAATTCCTGGGCAAATACGAGAAATGCAGACCTATTTTTCAGGCGGCCGGCGGTCACTGGTCCGAAGAAGGTTTAACCGAAGTGCTTGTTGATTTTGCCTATGGTTACTGAAACTGAATTTACATGTATATTCTTTTAGGGGTTGAGTTTTATTCGATGAGATGTGATTTGTTTTATTGTGTTCGATATCGGTTTATACCTTGGCTTCGCACTTCTTTCCAATGCACAATAGACGCTGATTGCGCACAGATGCTCACAATCTACTGAAATACACCCCTCAAAGTGGTTTATTTATCTCTTCTCCGTAATTGTTCCTGTTCCACGGCACCAATTTTATAGCTATGACACTCTTACGTAATCGTCTACGTTTTAACTCGTATAACGGCGGTTGTCATTTATTTTTGATGTCATTTTGTTGCACTTTTTGTCATATATTTCCGTAGCTTACCAGGAGAAAATTAGCAAATACAGGGATTCAGGTAGTGACATTGAAGAAATACCTACATATTTTTGTGTAGAACAAACAATTTCTTTTTATGCTTTCTCGCACATGCTTGCATGTTTGTCTTTCAAGAATGGTAGATATTCGATAGCATTTTTGTGCTAAACAATATCTTTGTCTTCTCGGGCGTTTGCATGATTCCAATTCATAAGTGTGAAAATTACTTTTTCTTTTTTTTATCTGCATTGCACTTCACTTTTTTGTAGGATGCTCTGATATCAATAAGCTCATTCGATAATATTTCTGTCTCTGTTCGGTAATCTAATTGTATTTCGTGTTTTCTTTCTCGCCGATTCATATTTACTTCTTTTCTACCCTCGTCTTTCTCTCTCTGCGCTGTTTCTTCTCCCTCTCTCCCTCCTTCGCCTTCTCTCCCTCTTTCACTCTTTCTCTCACTGCAGCTCATTCTCTCTCCCTCTTTCTCTCTTTATCTCCCCCTCTCCCTCACTATATCTTTCAGTTCTTGCTCTCAGCTTTCTCTTACTCTCTCTTTTAAAATGCACTGTTTTGTTCTTTAAGCTGTCTTATTGCATGCCTTTCGGTTGTAGGCCTATGTATAACGGAGGATATACATTGGCACAAAGCAAGGCTGCATCTTCATAGAAACAGTAACATAGAAACAATAACATAGAAACAATAACATAGAAACAATAGCATAGAAACAATAACAGAGTCACAGAAACAATAACTACTCCCCTTTATGCAACTCTCTTTTCCCAATGTCCAATCACCCACTGAATCAATAGAAAAATTGCCACTGAATCAATTTTAAAGAAATCACAGATATGTCCCAGAATAACTGGCTCAAAGGGAAAACTCCTCCGCAACTTATTATGGTATTCGTACAGTCACAAAAACATTAATGACTCCCTGAATACAAGTACCTATACCTTGGATCATTGGAGTCAGTATTGTTTCTGTGGGTGTATTGTCTAACGGGAAATTAAATCACAGCAGCAATGTCATTTTACTGGTTAAGTTACGTTTCCTGCAGTGTTTTTTCCTTGCAGCGTATGGAAGAAAAACGCTGCAAGGGAAAACACTGCAGGAAACGTAACTTAACCAGTAAAATGACACCGAACGCAACTGAGCCGATATTGCTGCTGTGATTTAATTTCCCGTTAGACAATACATGTCTCCGAACACCAATGCTGTAAATTCAAAATTGGCACATATTCTATGGAGCAGCAATTTTTCCATTTGCGCTGTTAGCTATTCATTTTTTCATTTGCAATTTGAATTTCATTTTTTTCATTGATTTTTTTCATTTGTAATGTTTTCATTTTTTCATTTGCAATTTCAATTTCATTTTTTCATTGATTTTTTTCATTTGCAATGTTAACAGGCACTGTCAACATAAGAAATACACGTTTCTCAAGTTTGCCTTCACAGACTGTGCGCTATTTTAATGCTTTTTCGACAAGCGAGGTTTGCTTTCGAATATCTCAAAGGTACCTACCTATAAAGCCGCGTCAGAATGGACAGATTTTTGTCGGCTGACTTTTTCAGATCGTCCGCCTAAAACAGATTGTCACTTGCAATAATGGGCAAAGGAGAACATTGCAGCATTGACGTATTGCCCATTGTTTCGAGTGACAATCTGTTTTGGACAGGTGATCTGAAAAAGTCAGCTGACAAAAATCTGCCCATTCTGACGCGGCTTGAGTAGGGCAGGCCTCAAGCGAAGGACCATTTTGCAGGACGGCAGCAGAACAACGGCTTCAAGGGCGGGATTTTCCTTCTTGACCGACTGCATTTTTTATGCCGAGTGATCGAATTGCCGTCCTTCGGAAGTTGAGCGGCATACAGACGCTGCAAGCTACTAATTCTCATGACCGACATCTCCTGTGTGTCAGAATTTGTCCATCACCGGCAATTGATGGCAGTTTAGGCTTTCCCTGGACCGCTGCCGATCGTGGAAAATACCACCGGCTTACCAGGACACAACTAACACCTGTCGCCATGAATGAGCAGGTTCCAGTTATTCAGGAAGCTCACTGGGCCGGAAGCAATTTCCGAGCATGATGAGGTCGAAATTTCAAAATTCCTTTCGCCACAGTTCGACGCGAAATGGTTTCCGTGGAAAACGCAAGACTTGCGGAAAACTCTGACAGGTTTTTGTCGACTTCTATCGAAATAGATGCTATCTGCAGTGTCAATGATAGGTACCTACCTACCTATTTGCGGATGGGAAATCGTGACAAAAAGCACGGTTTTTCATTCGCAGTGAACTTTGCTTCCTGCGTTCAAAGCAGCACGAAAATATTGGTGTAAATTTGGGCCTGAACAGGTTTTGTTTTACATTCGTAGTTGGAGAATGTCGCATGCATAAATTGTTTGCACGAAGCTTATTATGCCCATAAAAGACAGCATACACGATTCACGAAAATGTCCGGGGGGCAGTCATTTCGAACAGGCGGGACTACACGCGGAAGTGTGACAAGCTGGTGCCCCTGAACAACCCCCGAAAAGGCTGCTTTGTCTTGAAAAGGCTGCTTGCCCATGTGGGCACTATCATCTGTGTTATCCTGTAGTGTGGTATACTGATATAGCAACTCCTTTTTCCAATTGCAAATCTTCTAATTTCTGTCCTATTTTATCCTATTATCCTTCAGGTTAGAGTTTCTTCTATCAGAATGGTTGCATAGCTGAACCGCCTTTGCACTCAAATCGTTTTCAAGTTTCCGCCATCTCTTCTGCCAAAATTGTTAAAATATTCAAGCAAATGCATGAGGAGCAGCGGATGGGTGCACTTGAGGGGGTTAGGAGTAAAAGGTTTATGTCGGAATAGGGCCAACTATGCGGGTGGGTTGTGCATGTATCCATTCCTGCACTGACGTTGTTACAATGTAGACCCATATATTTTTAAGCAACCGTGGAAGTGCCTGGAACCCACAGGTTTCCGCTCTTTCCATAGATAAGTGTATGCTAAGTTGGATTTTATGTTGGAGGGAATTTAAGTCCAGGAAGAGTAGTTGTTGCCAAGTAAACAGATAGGGGTCGGCTCTTTGCAACGCCCGCATGGACAGGGAGGTGCACATTAGCACTACAGAGGGAAGGTATGGTGCAAATGTCTTATGACGCAGCCAATTAGTTGCCAGTTGTCATCAGTGTAATGCGAAATTTACCCAATTTCACCGTACTAGATTTCGTTGGTTTTTTTCCCAATTTACCCATTTTCACCGCATTAGATTCCGTTGGATTTTTTCTTGTTGTGTAGGAGATACGAAAATAGCATAAACACAACTTGTTTGAATTTTTCGGAAAATATTGGATTTCGAGATTTTGACAAAAAATAAACACGAAGGAAATCACTTTTGAATATAGTTGGGACAGAAATGCATTTCACTTTGCTCCACATCATGATGAGAGAGAGAGAGAGAACGGGATTTAGAAGTGTTGCCCAAATGCCGCAAATTGGACTAGACATTTTGTTTCCAGCAGCTGAAATTCAATTTTCACATTTAAATAATTATCCACTGCTCTGCTCCATTTCACTCGTAGACGACCCCATGCGACCATATGGAGTTTTTGATCATTTTCATAATTCGAATAATCTCTTTTTTTACAAGTAGAACTCCATTTTCGTAATTTTAGGATATATCTTCTACATGCATATTTTCGATATGTCTTGCCTGTGTTTGCCGATCGAATCTTTTTCGGTCAAATAATTTTCTTTTCGGATCAAACTTCCCATTTACCCAGCGTCTGAATTCTCAAAGGGGTGCCAGCCACAAATGGATCATTGATGATCAACACAAGAAATTTGCAAGATCGTGACAATAAAATTTTAAATCAGAAAAAAACGTGGCTTATCAAAAGTCCTCGAACATAGACGACATTTAAAGTTCTGGTTAATACAGGGGCCATCTAATTTAAACAGGGTATGGTGCAACTTCACGCCTCAAACGAGTGTCATGATGTTTTGAGGCGCATGCTGCCATTGATTCTAAATGGCGCCTTAGTTAATGATGTTCGAAGACTTTTGATAAGGAGTGTAGTTTTTCTGTAATGGTTTCTTTTTATGAAATTCGATTGTTGACATTCCATTTTACAGTTTTCCTTCGCGTGATGGGGAGAGACGCAAAACTTATGCGAATGCAAACTAGTTCATAACAAATAATAATGTCTCAACGTGTCCCTTGTTCTTTTAGCAACTCCTTAAATGGAGAAAGCATACGCACACTCATTTATAGCTTCAAACATACGGTGGGGAGTATACGTACCTATACATTCTCGTAGTTGCACAAATGAAGTTGAGATCGTACACAGAAAAGCGAATCATAAGCGAAGTTTTGGCTGCGTTTTGCAAATTCACGCAGGCCTCTTGTAAAACGTTTGAGCTCTATTCTGATAATGTGGATATTTTACCGAGGTTTCGGGTGATGGAGTGGTGGTACTGGTGGTGGAGAGCGATTAACTAAATTATTGGTGGATTCAATTGAATTTTCGATGAAACATCAATGGTATAGTTATTCATCGCTCTTTCAAAATTATGATTGATTTCCGGAAATACCAGGTCATGAGTACCAGATATGAGTACGAACCCTGATAACTTTTCCTTTTTTTATCCTTGTCTTTTTTCTCACCTCTGTCACCTATCTTATTCTATTCTATCCTATCACAGGTGTTTCTGGTTGGTTTGAGAGGTTGAACGACAACAAGTTCATCATGGTATTTGCCATCATCTGTAGCATATTTCTCATCCTTCTGATCATTTTCGTTGTCATTCTGCTGGCATGCCGAAGACGAAAACCCGACCAGAAATGTGAGTTATACCATAATTTACAATTAGAATCACTTCTATGAGTTTAGAACGTTTTTGGTTATTCGAGACTGCCCCTTGTAGGATAGGTTTAGAAACATTGTGATCTTTTTATATGTAAATTCGTCATCTTAATTTCACCTTTGAATAATCATCGTTCCACGTAAGTAAAGTAACCTTCGCTTCACATAAGACATACAATTTTGCAAATCATCTGCATTTAGTTTTTCTCTGCATTTGACTTTTCAAATTATTTGATGTCCTTCTATGCGTTGTGCTGCTGCTAACTTGGTATTGGTAGATTATCTAATTCAAAATGTAGGATGCATATCCCATCTGCAGGAAAAGTGTCCAGGGCATCTTTGTACGAATTTAGCCACATCGGTGGCATGAAAGTGGCCATTTGGCCGTATTTTCTGAGAGGTGAGCTGATAAAACAACTGATGCCCGATGATTTTCTTTTATTGTTGTGGACTTCGAAAGTAGTTTTCGTTGTCTCTTTTTTCATCCGATGATGATTGCACGTGTGTGTTTCGGTTTGCCATCACTGTGGAAATGCACCCTCGCAACAAGTATATGGTGGTCGGTCGTACAATCAAGAGACTCATGGGAAACAGAGGGCGCCGCAATCACGGGACAACGGGGCGTTTTATGCTGCAGAAGTGAGTAGGTAAATCCTGCGCAAGAAGGCTCTCAGTTGCGGTAATAAAATTGCCGAGCCACGCGCTCAGGCGTTTGGGTGAAATGTTTGGGGTAATTGTTCCACGCAGGTATATCCCGCTATAAAATGTCCCAAAATTCCAACTCTTCGAAAATACGTTTTACGGCAGAAAAAGAAAATTAACCATAAAAATAGTCAAAGAGGAATTTCGATACACTTTGATGATTGAGCATGTCAGTCAGGATAGCATCGCATTAGAAAGTGAAGCGCATGAGCGAGAGTTAAAGTGCAACGGAATTTTGGAATATTTTCGCTTTAACACAAAAGCTGAAGAATACCTATATTTGCATGCTCCGCTTCATATGAATCCGACCAAGTGTACCAAGCCTCATTGTCGTTGTGATTGTCTTCGATCGAGTGCCTACCCCTCCCTCCATCAATTCTCTTTCCCGTGAATGAGGTTGAATGAAGGATGGGGACATTGCTAAAATTACTCGTAAGGAGGTTGCTGAAAATTCACGGATTACACCACTCGTATAGGGAATACGATTATACCATCAGTTTCCAAATCGGTTCTTAGGAATCAAAATACAATGAAATTTTAACAATGGCGGCAGGCACGCCGACACTGAGCAGGGTGCGTTAGGGGTGTTGGTACCGCAAGGTTATTGGGACTCCATCATGAGTATTTTCTGAAAAGGTAATAAAACATCAGATTTAAAAAGAAGTCCAAGTGCAGGTGCACGATTTGTCGAATGTGGGTACCTGTATCGGTATACTGCACTTCTGCAGGCATATGTTTCAATTAAATGACCTCCTCCACCCTTTATCAGAGCGTTCCTCATGGGTTTTCTCAGCAAACCCATAGCCATGAACGTACGTGTAGACACGTACGTTCATGGCGATCATGTTTACTCGTTCTGCAAATGGGTTTGCTGAGAAAATCCATGAGGAACGCTCTGATAAAGGGTGGAGGAGGTCATTCAATTTAGACATACCCTATTAGACAATTTAGACATGTATGCCTGCAGTAGTGCAGTAAACCTACAGGTACCAAGACACCCTGCACAATGCAGTCAGGGCCCTTCAATCCAAAACCTGTGTTGGGTGGGCTTTAGCATAGCCGATGGGGTTGGAAGGATATGGATGGAGTGATTGAAAGATGTAGAGGGGAGATAATTCAATTTGTGAGCATAGGTACCCACCCCTATCGACTGACTCATGGGTGATTTAAGGAAGAAGGGCGTTGGGACGGACCCATTGAGACGGAAGATTCAATTTTATGCTAACTTTATGCACTGCAATATGAGGTATAACGAGTAGATATTCTATCAGAGATCAACAGCCAAATTTCATCGACAATTTTTTTTGTAGTTCGATGCAGATTTTTATTTTTTATTTTGTTTCTACAGTTTCGAAGATTTGCTTGTTGAATGAAATTTCCGTTTCCACGAAGGGTGATGGCGACCTCTTCCTTGGATTGGACAGTCACGAAAGCTTTTTTGTATTTCCCCTCTTTCCACTGCATTTCCAAATTCTCTGTTTCCGCATTTCTGATCGAACGGAGCGCCTGCTTTCCAATCAGCTTCCGCACTTTCTCATCCCTCCCCATCTCTCGTCCCTCGTTTGTTCTACCCTCCTTGCCGCCCTCCCTCCCCCTTTCTCTCCCTCCACATTGTTCCCCTTCCGGATCACCTGACGGCGTTGGAGTCGGGGACCGAAAAGCGTGAATTTTTTGAATTGGGAAAACAGCAGTTTAAAAGGCTCGAAGCGATGTTTTCAATTTATATCTTTGACGCACATTATTATGGTCCAAACGAATGTTCCAACAAGGCTTTCCAAAGCAGGCCAACCTACTCTCAGATGAAGTCAGTTCCTTGAAAAGAAACAGGAGAAAATTTGGTTTTCTCGATTTGGCACAGAATTTTGACTGAAATAGTCAACCTGAAGTTTTAATATGGGCAGGTTTTTTTAAATCCTTGATACATTTGCAGTTTAAGTGTGCATATCTGAACCAGACGGCTCTAAAAATGATCTGTTACAAATTGTTCAAAAAGCCGAATTGAGACAAGCATCATTCGCAGTTTATAAAAGCAATATGTATTGGGAAACGCATTGACTTGTTTCAATTCAGTTTCAAAGCAACTGCATTCCATCGCCGAGCAGCCACACGAACCGCATACTGTGAAAAGTGGTGTCAGAATTAGGTACATTTGCCGTCGGTCGTCGTGAATTTTCTCCATGTTCTCTTTTTACCAAATGCACAAAAAGTGCCATTTTTTCTCGTCGTGCATTTTCTCCATGTTCTCTTTTTACTAAATGCACAAAAATGCCGTTTTTCTCGTCGTGTATTTTCTCCATGTTCTCTCTTTGCTAAATGCACAAAAAAGTGCCATTTTTTCTCGTCGTGTATTTTCTGTACGTTCTCTTTTTACTAAATGCACATAAAGTGCCATTTTTCAACTGAGGGCAAAATTCACAACGATGAGTATAAAATCTCACCAATGCACGACCATGCTATTTGCGCATGTTGGTTGCGAATTTCCGTCTAGACTTTCCACAGGCCAAAGTGGCAATTATTCTGAATCGGCCGGTGTATCAATTTCGTCAATCTTTTCAGCTGAATTCTGCTCATGCTTGCAGCCCAAAAGCACTTTGCGGCATGCACCACTCGCCATTCAACAAACGATGCAATTGAATCGGTATGCACCGTTCTTGCGAAATTTTGCAGATCCTGACAGTTTTAGTCGGTGACACTGAACAACACCTCACCACCACCGAAACCACCGGAACCACCGAAGCCACCGAAACCACAGGAACCACAGGAACCACCGAAACCACCCAAACCACCGAAACCACAGGAACCATCGAAACCACCGAAACCACAGAAACCACCGAAACCACCGGAACCACGGAAACCACCGAAACCATCGAAACCACCGAAACCACCCAAACCACAGGAACCATCGAAACCACCGAAACCACAGAAACCACCGGAACCACCGGAACTACCGAATCCATCGAAACCACCGAAACCACAGGAACCACCGAAACCACCGAAACCACCCAAACCACAGGAACCACCGAAACCACCCAAACCACAGGAACCACCGAAACCACCGAAACCACAGGAACCACCGAAACCACAGGAACCACCGAAACCACCGAAACCACCCAAACCACCCAAACTACAGGAACCACCGAAATCACAGGAACCACTGAAACCACCCAAACCACAGGAACCACCGAAACCACCCAAACCACCGGAACCACCGGAACCACCCAAACCACCGGAACCACCGGAACCACCGAAATCACGGGAACCACAGGAACCACCGAAATCACCGTAATCACCGAAACCATACCGAAACTGAATTGAGCCTCAACTGCCGTCGACACCATACCGAAACTCAGTTTGGAGTCTTTTTTTCTGGTGGTTTTTTGATGGTCCGGTGGCTCCGGTGGCTCCGGTGTTTCGGTTGTGGTCAGATATTTTAAAGTGTTACCTTTCAGTCAACTGGCAATGCAAAATTGCGAATGCTGCAACTGCCAATATGCCAAAGGTTTTTTCAACCGAGGCGACCTATGCGAAAAGCGGTCATCAACACCTATCTACAGACTCTTTTCAAACAGCCAAGTTGGGCGTGGCATAAATTCTGCGTAGCTGCCTGGCAAAATTTATGGCTTTCGGTATGTTTGGGTTTTTGAATTTGGCAGGAAAATATGAATATCCTGCATTGGAATGGGGCTAACGCCTTGCCTCTATTTGCAGCTTTCTCAATGCCAAAAATGGAAAGCTATTTGCATGCCAACATCATACAGCAGACGCGTCTTTGCAAAATAATCTTTTTCCTCTTTCGGCTTCTCGCATGACGCAACTACCACACTAACAGCACCCATAACACCACTGGCATTTGTGAGAGCAAATTCATTTCATCATATTGAAATAAATTGTTTTTCGATTTTTTTTTCATCTCGATGGTGAGTATTTTATCCAACAAATGGTTTTTACTTTTTCGAGATTTTAAGACCGCGGTCGACCGAGGCTCGTGCAGCTTCTCCTATAATATTCCTTACTCCACCTTGCTGAAAAAAAACGAAAAAATCTCCTTTTCCCTGGTTTGTTTGTGATAAATTGCATCGAGACATGTTTCAGCGTGTTGGGGCTCAAGCAGGTTGAAAGCTATCGGGCTTCGAACAAAACAAAATGCGAAATCAACTTCAATGAACTGATAATCATCTGTACGAATAAACGGATAGGTACCCAACACAGAAACACTAAAATCGTGCCTCCCGCCCCAGATTGCAAAATCCGGCTGGCCCGCAGCCACATTCAGATCCGTATTTCGTTTCTTTTACCATGCCGCCGCAGATTCCACAAAGGGTCAAATGACGTGATTGAGCTAAAAATGCTTAAAATCCGCCCCCAATCTAAATCCAATCCACCCCAATCCACCATCCAATCAACGCCCAGTCCACCATCTAATCAACTCCCAATCCACCATCCAATCAACGCCCAATCCACCATCCAGGCAACCCCCAATCCACCATCCAATCCACCATCCATTCTACGCCCAACCCACCATCCAATCAACCCTCAATCCACCATCCAGTCCACCCCCAATCCACCATCAAATCAACCCCCAATCCACCATCCAATCTACCCCAAATCCACTCCTAATCCACCATCCAATCCACCCCCATTCACCATCAAATCCACCCCCAATCCACCATCCAATCAACCCCAAATCCACCATCCAATCCACCCTCAATCCACCATACAATCCGCCCCCAATCCACCAGTCAAGCCACCCCCGATTCACCATCCAATCCACGTGGATTGGCTGCTGGATTGGGGGCGGATTGTATAGTGGATTGGATGTGGATTGGGGGTTGATTGGATGGTGGACTGGGCGTTGATTGGACGGTGGATCGGGGGTACCCCCGATCCGCCCCCAATCCAGCAGCCAATCCACCCCCAATCCACCATCCAATCCACCCCCAATCCACCATACAATCCACCCCCAACCCACCAACCAATCATCGCCCAGTCCACCATCCAATCAACCCCCAATCCACCATCCAATTAACGCCCAGTCCACCATCCAATCAACCCCCAATCCACCATCCAATCCACCCCCAATCCACGTGGATTGGCTGCTGGATTGGGGGCGGATTGTATGGTGGATTGGATGGTGGATTGGGGGTTGATTGGATGGTGGACTGGGCGTTGATTGGATGGTGGATTGGGGGTACCCCCGATCCGCCCCCAATCCAGCAGCCAATCCACCCCCAATCCACCATCCAATCCACCCCCAATCCACCATACAATCCACCCCCAACTGGGACTGGGCGTTAATTGGATGGTGGATTGGGGGTTGATTGGATGTTGGACTGGGCGATGATTGGTTGGTGGGTTGGGGGTGGATTGTATGGTGGATTGGGGGTTGATTGGATGGTGGACTGGGCGTTGATTGGATGGTGGATCGGGGGTACGCCCGATCCGCCCCCAATCCAGCAGCCAACCACCCCCAATCCACCATCCAATCCACCCCAATCCACCATACAATCCCCCCCAACCCACCAACCAATCATCGCCCAGTCCACCATCCAATCAACCCCCAATCCACCATCCAATTAACGCCCTCCCCATAATAAAATCCAAATCCAATCCACCCCCAAATTCACCCCCAATCCACCATCCAATCCACCCCCAATCCATCCCCAATCCATCCCCCAATCCGCCATCCAATCCACCATCCACGGCTCGAAGAAAAGAAAGCAGATACCTTTCACCAGTTCAAA
>JASGXE010014376.1:0-19428 GCA_030068105.1 Sinentomon sp. SZTP_YWyxl | reverse complement strand
CTGAAGATGTGGCATCAATGAAAAGATATTTGCCAGTATTTGAGATAGAAGGTGATGACGACGACGACGAGGCTGACAGAGCAACGGCTGAGCAGGCACCTGCTGCGAAACAGAAGGTGATTTGCTGATTGTTGCTGGATTTGTTTTGCTTGTTGAAATTTATGTTTAGCCTCCTCTTGATTAATTCATAACCTGCGCTTGTTTTAACTGCCTCATGGATTTTATATTTTCAGATCATATGCCCTGTTGAAGGTTGCATGTTAAAATTGCCTTACCGTTTTTATATTTTCAGATCGCATGCCCTGTGGAAAGTTGCAATGAGACTTTTGCACGCCAAGATTCAGTCCGCAGGCACGTAAAGAGGGTTCACTCAAAGGATAAATCTAACATTTGCAAAACATGCAAGAAAGGTTTCGTCATGACATGGGAATTGCGGCGGCACGAGGGATCGCACATGGAAAAGGAGAAGAAAGAAATTCTGTTGTGTCCCAACTGTGGCCAACGATATGGAAGCAAGTCGGCCTTAAATCGTCATATCGTCACCCATAGTAAAAAATAACATCCTTTTAAACTAAAACTTATTTCGATATTAAAATAATTAAGAAGAAAAAAGAATTAGCCGAAAAGCGGCAAATAAAACGAATAAAATCAAATCCAAATAAAAACAGACAAAACGGACCTCTGAAACCGCCACAACCTCCGCCACAACCGTGGTTGTGGCGGTTGTGGCGGTTGCAGCGGTTCGCCAAAATTAGGTTGTGGCGGTTGTGGCGGTTGTGGCGGTTGTGGCGATTCGGTTGTGGTGGTTGTGGCGGTTGTGGTGGTTGTGGTGGTAGGCAGGTCTATCGAAGTCTACCCTAATTCCTGTGCAAGGACTTTCAGAATTCTTCCTGGCAGGTTATCCGGTCTAGGCGACTTGTTGATGTCAATTGAAACTAATAACTTCGCGATTCCTTCAGTAGAGATTGTAATAGAAGGCATTGGATCGAACTGAGGGCGAATATGGGCATCAGGAATAGTTGAGAGATCCTCCATAGTGAAAATTTTGCTAAATGTTTTGTTGAGTAGATCTGCTTTGTCTTTCGGCTCGGTAATAAACAGCCCACATTCATCCTTAAGTGGCGCAAAGGTATGGGAAGAGCGGCGATGTTTGATATAATTCCAAAATTTTTTCTTGTTGTCTGTCTCAAACGCCTCTGTCAAAAAATCACTGAGAGAACTTTTTGACTGTTCCTTTACTGCTGCTCTTAATTTTTGAAAACTTTGTTTGGTTTTTTCGCAAAAGTTTTTCTTCAGTTTTGCATGCTCTTGACGCTTCTTCCTCAGCAGCCTCTTCAAGGCAGGCTTCACCCATGGCTGAAATGAAGTGTCGTTACAAACAAGTTTTGATGGAATGTGTTGGTCACACAGACCTTGCAATATTTCTTTAAAAGTGGTCCAATTTTCTTCTGCAGTCTGTGCGAAAGCGCCCTCTCGGAAGTCACCAAACTGGGATAATAAATCAGAACGTAAAGAGTCCCAGTTAGCTCGTCCATAAACAAATATTTTTCTTTTGGTTTGACATTTGATCTTTGTTGAGGTGCTAAAAGAACCTACGACAGCTTGGTGATCTCCAATCCCAACAACTGAATCTGTCTTCACGTCAAGTGAGGAGATATTTGAAAGAATGAGGTCTAAAACGTTAGCGGCATTACCAGCGACACGTGTTGGGGAAAGCACGTATTGTTGAAGGTCAAATGTGGCAATCGTTTCTAAAAAGAATTCATGCTTGTATTTGTCAGCGCTGCCATCACGAATAGAAAACGATTTCCAATCAATATCAGGCAGGTTGAAATCACCAGCCACAATAATATTATTTGATTCCCTGCCATTTTCCCCATGCAAGATCAGCTTTAAAAGGTCATAAAATTCCAAGAGAGAATCAAGGCCCGAGCTTGGAGGGCGATAGAAACAGCCTATTTGTATTTTGCGGTTAATGTTTGTTTCCAGGGTGCACCAAACGAATTCAAGTTGAGAACTGCTTATAAATTGCACGTCCTTCGGAAAAGTTAAAAAACACCTTTTCACTGCGATCAAAGTTCCGCCACCGCGGCCCATTTGCCTGTCGACTCTGTATATGGAATATTCATCCACGTTTAAAATTTCGCTGTTGTTTATGCTGGAATCTAGCCAAGTTTCAGTCAAAAATAGGATATCTATGTCATATGTCAAAAGTATTGTGTTAAGCGATTCAGTTTTTCTTACTTTCCTTATGCACTGACAGTTGATGACAAGAATCTTGAAATTGTGGAATTCCTGAATAAAAAGATTTTTGCGACCAGCCATTTGCCGCCGAGGGCTGCTTCTGTTTGTCCCTTCGACGTCAGGTTCATTTGGCTTCCGGAATCCCCTGTCATTCCCAGATGGGAGTTTACTGGCGTTCAGAGAGCCCTCCGAGACATTGCTGCTTGCTTTCCTGAAAAAGAAGAGGTAAAATTGCATATTTTAGCGGCAGCCATGTATGCTCCAATCGGCCGATAATGTAGAGCATCACTTCCGAGGTAGGTTGGTGATTGGCAGTCCAACAGGTCAATGAAGCTGTACGGGGTGGCCCACGATGAAACACTACGCCTCAGGATCTTGTTCACCTGTTTGAAACGACAGTGCACCATTTCACCGTACCTTGTTGTTGGTGGAACACTGCAAATAGAAAAATGGAAGTCGGATTTAAGCTTGCCATTCAATTCTTGGGAGACGGCGATCAGGTCTTTGAACTTGTCAATCAATGGTGATAACCCGAGTCGATGATCATTGACTCCAACGTGATACGCCACATGAACAGATTCGCCATAACCATCGTGCAGGAGCTTAGGTAACTTGTCTATGACGGTCGACACAGTGGCTCCTGAAAAAAAGTGAACAGTCGTGTGCCCATCCTTTTCAACATGCTGGTCGATGAACCTGCCATTGGAATCTGAAATCACAACAAGATGCGTTTTTCGATGGCTTTTTTGAGATCTGGGTCTCTCCATTGTTGTGTTGCCTTCGTTGATCACACTGCTGCCAGATGGCTGACTCTCTGGGGATTGAGTGACTGGATCATTTGTATCGTCTCGACACGGACTCCCACCATCAGTTGGCCGATTCGACCTTCGAGGATCCTGTGAAAAAATTACCTTCAAATTGTCCTTGTTGTTCACCACCTTCCATTGGGGACTGTCTGTGATTCTCGTCTGTTTGACTTTTTTCGATTTCACTGGCGTAACAGGATCAAACCCTGGTGGGAATTTCTCACCGATATCTTCCTGTTCTAGAATCGCCTCCACAGTGGAATCTGAAATTACATCAAATCTGTTTTCAGTTAAAGTGGGCTGGGACGAGAACTTCTTGTTTGGCAGCCATGTTGAAAGTCGCGGAATATCTCTTCGCTGGTGACTTGTTTCTTTCGTTGGAACCCGATGCCATTGATTCTGATTTGTGTTCTGGCGGGGCTTTCGAAATTGTACCTGTGGGCAGTTTGAATAAACAGAATGATTAGGCCTACCGATTCGCTCAGTCGGTGGTGGTGTTGGCAGCAGGGGCTGCCTTCTTCGGTCTGCCATTGAAACTAAAAAGCGTTCGAACTAAAAACCATTAGAACTGCATGATTACAATTCGTGCCAAAAGCCATTCGATGCAAACGCCGTTCGGAGTAAAGGTCATTCGAACTCGAACCAAAGGCAATTCGGACCTAAACCCATTCGGACCAGATGCCGTTCGGAGTAAAGTCCATTCGGCCTAAAATTCATTCTGCCCAAATAACATTCGATCCTCTTCCATTGCAACATGACGCTTTCGGATAGGGGGAAGTGGACCGAATGTTGTTGGGGCAGAATGAATTTTAGGCCGAATGGACTTTAGTCCGAACGGCACTGGTCCGAATGGCTTTTGGTCCGAATTGACTTTAGATCGAGTGAACTTTGGTCCGAACGACGTTTGCTCCGAATGGGTTTTGTCCGAATTGTTTTTAGTTCGAATGGTTTTTAGATCGAACGCTTTTTAGTTCGAATGGTTTTTAGTTCGAATGGTTATAAGTTCGAATGCTTTTTAGTCAGAATTGTTTTTAGTTCGAATGGTTTTTAGTTCGAATGTCTTTTGGTTCGAATTGCTTTTGGTTCGAATGTATTTTAGCCCGAACGAGTTTTGCACCGAATTGGTTGAAGTTAGGTGACGTAATTTCGTTTGCATCGAATGTCGTTTGCATCGAATGTGAATAAGAACGAAAAATTTCCGAAAAGTCTGGCTTTTGCGCTGTGGTTGTTATGTTGGTTTAAACCTAAACATCAGCTTTAACATTGCATAAAATGGGTCGGGATATTTGTTGGGGATGACATTTAAACGCCAAAATCTAACTTATCGAAACACAACCTAACCTAACCCCAAACCTAACCTAACCAAACCCGTTCTATAACCTATACCCAGATAAAACAAACAAGAGAGGCGGTTGCAGGATGTGGAACTGTTCAGATTCAAAACAAACTGTCTCCATCTGCGCAGTTTTGTGCGGAAAAATTCAGAATCTGCCAAAGTTTAACGTCAACAGCCGAGAAGAATGGACAGTGGGTCGAACTGAAGTTTGTTCGAATGCCACTTGGACAGAAACCAAATTACTTCGAATCGTGTCTGGATCGAATGTGCATTCGACCGGATGTGCATTAGTTCGAATGGCGATTAGTCCGAATGCGTTTTACTCCGAGTGGTTTTTAGATCGAATTAGGGCCTACTACCTATTAGATCGAATGATTTTTAGGTCGAATTGCATTTGGATAGAATCTCGTTTTGTCAGAATGTACTTTACTCCGAACGGCGAATAGACCGAATGCGCATTGGTCCGAACGGATTTTAGATCGAATGGTTATAAGATCGAATGGTTTTTAGATCGAAGTATTTTCAGTTCGAATGCCTTTTAGTTCGAATGGTGATTGGATCAAATTTTCGGTCTAAAAACCATTCGATCTAAAGTACATTCTATCCAGGTGCGTTCCCCACGCTTTCGCGGTCATGTTGCAAACGGCGCGACTTTTTATGCGTCCTCACGTCACGGCGATGACAGTCTTGATGATCATTTTCCGATTTGTCAAATTGGAATACATTTATGACATCTCATCAATTTTGCCGACCACATATACTTTTGTTATCTTTTTTTTTTGGAAGGATGGCAGAAACAGCTGCAGAAATCTCCGCATTATACCCTCTTCGGAGCAGATAAAGTGTTTCCATTGATGAACCTGAAGCAACCCTTTCACTTTCGTTGACAGTGCGATTCGATTCTCCACCGATCTGATGGCTCAATGAGATAAAATATCCATGTGTCTTTTTCTTTTCTCTCAAAGAACAACTTCTTGCATCATACTGATAACTGGGGATAAATAAACACACTTATACCACTGGATCAGGTTTCGCTTTTTCCGTGGTATAAGGACAACTAACTCATGCTGAACACATCGAAAGGAAATTTGTTGCGAAAAACCAGAAAAGGTTTTAATTTTGCGGCCCAAAGACAGAAAACCTTTTTTTGTTTCATGCAACCAAATTTCCAGCAGGTTTTAGAAAAAACCAAAAGAAAATGTAATTTTGATTAAAAATAAATAAATAAAAAATGCGCAGCCCAGAGGGTTTTGTGAAATTTATGAATTTGCACGAAACCATCTGTCGTTGTCGTGCGCACTTTTTTTACACCTATTTGGATTTAATTGAAACCAAATTTGTTTTCTGCATTCGACACCCCGATCCGGTGTCGTGTAAACAAATTTGGTTTCAATTAAATCCCAAATATAGGTATAAAAAAGTGCGCACGACAGATGGTTTCGTGCAAATTCTTAAATTTCACAAAACCCTCTGGGCTGCGCATTTTTTATTTGTTTATTTTTATTTACAAGTCAAAATTACATTTTCTTTTGGTTTTTTTTGTAAAACCTGGATATTTAGGATCGGGGGACTGGAATAGAACGGAATGAGGCAGAAGTATACTGAGGCGGAAGTGGACTGAGGTAGAATTGGACAAATGAGGGAGTTTTTGAGGGAGTTTTTGAGGGAGTTTTTGGATCCATCACTGGAGAGAAAGTGCAACAAGCAGCATTTCAAACGAGGATTTTCAGGGGACAATTATTGACCCTTCGACGGCATCTGTCCCTCCAGACACTGCTCAACCATTTGTTTTTTGGGAACACAAATTCGCTGTTCCAGTCATGGGCACGCGTCATGAAGTGCAAAATGATTCGATGCCGCCCAACCCAATCTCATCAGCAGGATTGCCCAGGAGTGTAAACAAACGGCGGGCAACAATTTTCATTTGACTTGCGCCTCCACTGAAAAGCGGCGGCGGAATGAACAACCGAGGTCAAAATCTGACACCTCCGGAACGCTTTGTTTCAATCTGGCGCAGCAAAATCTACCGCCTGCAAGAACAAAAAAAGAAAGAAAAAAGTCTTGGAGGCAACAGCGAAATGGGAAAAACACATTTATGGGTACATTCATTCCGCCGCCACTATACATTCACGCGCTGCAGAGATCAAGTTGTCATCTCCGCTGCGTCATCGCCTGGATCCCACAGCAGCGCAGGTATTTTTCAGAATCAACCACCAATTCTGCGTGCCGCCACAGTATAGAGATAACATCTCTATCTCTATACTGTGGTGCCGCGGTTGTGGCCCAATTGCAGTGTGGCCGCAACCCGAATTTGAAATTACCTCATGGTCCGCAAAAAATTACCTCATATTTCAAACTTAAAATAGGAGTAGTCCTTTCTGTGTAAAGACCACTAGACCACCGATGCAACGGCTGAAATTCGCTCTCGAGTAGGTATAGGTAGGGGCCTCCCTACCCATGATAACCTGTCGAACAGAGTAAATCTGATGCAACGGTTCGCCAGCACATAAAAACACAAAAATTTATGTTGTGTTTGTGTTGCTGCACCTTCCTGTTTTGTGTTTGGGCCAAAACTCTTTTGACATTGACGTATTTGCCATCATCTTTTTGAGTTCAGAACTGGGGACTTAACTGGGGACCTCACTGGGTTTTTAACTGGGGACAAAAAACATTTTCCACTTCTCAAAACCTCACTTCTGCCGCAAACGAAACAGCAGTCCAGCAGACCACAAACCACAAGGACCACACCACAACAAATTGAACAAATCCCGAATCCGCCCACCACCATTTGGGGGGAAACCCGCACACTGCTGCCAGATGGCTGACTCTCTGGGGATTGAGTGACTGGATCATTTGTATCGTCTCGACACGGACTCCCACCATCAGTTGGCCGATTCGACCTTCGAGGATCCTGTGAAAAAATACCTTCAAATTGTCCTTGTTGTTCACCACCTTCCATTGGGGACTGTCGTGTGATTCTCGTCTGTTTGACTTTTTTCGATTTCACTGGCGTAACAGGATCAAACCCCTGGTGGGAATTTCTCACCGATATCTTCCTGTTCTAGAATCGCCTCCACAGTGGAATCTGAAATTACATCAAATCTGTTTTCAGTTAAAGTGGGCTGGGACGAGAACTTCTTGTTTGGCAGCCATGTTGAAAGTCGCGGAATATCTCTTCGCTGGTGACTTGTTTCTTTCTTTCGTTGGAACCCGATGCCATTGATTCTGATTTGTGTTCTGGCGGGGCTTTCGAAATTGTACCTGTGGGCAGTTTGAATAAACAGAATGATTAGGCCTACCGATTCGCTCAGTCGGTGGTGGTGTTGGCAGCAGGGGCTGCCTTCTTCGGTCTGCCATTGAAACTAAAAAGCGTTCGAACTAAAAACCATTAGAACTGCATGATTCACAATTCGTGCCAAAAGCCATTCGATGCAAACGCGTTCGGAGAAAGGTCATTCGAACTCGAACCAAAGGCAATTCGGACCTAAACCATTCGGACCAGATGCCGTTCGGAGTAAAGTCCATTCGGCCTAAATTCTTCTGCCCAAATAACATTCGATCCTCTTCCATTGCAACATGACGCTTTCGGATAGGGGGGAAATGGACCGAATGTTGTTGGGGCAGAATGAATTTTAGGCCGAATGGACTTTAATCCGAACGGCACTGGTCCGAATGGCTTTTGAGTTTTGGTCCGAATTGACTTTAGATCGAGTGAACTTTGGTCCGAACGACGTTTGCTACGAATGGGTTTTGTCCGAATTGTTTTTAGTTCGAATGGTTTTTTCGATCGAACGCTTTTTAGTTCGAATGGTTTTTAGTTCGAATGGTTTATAAGTTCGAATGCTTTTTAGTCAGAATTGTTTTAGTTCGAATGGTTTCAGTTCAAATGTCTTTTGGTTCGAATTGCTTTTGTTGGTTCGAATGTATATTAGCCCGAACGAGTTTTTTACCGAATTGGTTGAAGTAGGTGACGTAATTTCGTTTGCATCGAATGTCGTTTGCATCGAATGTGAATAAGAACGAAAAATTTCCGAAAAGTCTGGCTTTTGCGTTGTGGTTGTTATGTTGGTTTAAACCTAAACATCAGCTTTAACATTGCATAAAATGGGTCGGGATATTTGCTGGGGATGACATTTAAAACGCCAAAATCTAACTTATCGAAACACAACCTAACCTAACCCCAAACCTCCTAACCAAACCCGTTTCTATAACCTGTACCCAGATAAACAAACAAGAGAGGCGGTTGCAGGATGTGGAACTGTTCAGATTCAAAACAAACTGTCTCCATCTGCGCAGTTTTGTGCTGAAAAAATTCAGAATCTGCCAAAGTTTAACGTCAACAGCCGAGAAGAAGGACAGTGGGTCGAACTGAAGTTTGTTCGAATTCCACTTGGACAGAAACCAAATTACTTCGAATCGTGTCTGGATCGAATGTGCATTCGAACGGATTGCATTAGTTCGAATGGCGATTAGTCCAATGCGTTTTACTCCGAGTGGTTTTAGATCGAATTAGGGCCTATACCTATTAGATCGAATGATTTTTAGGTCGAATTGCATTTGGATAGAATCTCGTTTTGTCAGAATGTTTTTACACCGAACGGCGAATAGACCGAATGCGCATTGGTCCGAACGGATTTTAGATCGAATGGTTATAAGATCGAATGGGTTTTAGATCGAAGTATTTCAGTTCGAATGCCTTTTAGTTCGAATGGTGATTGGATCAAATTTTCGGTCTATAAACCATTCGATCTAAAGTACATTCTATCCAGTTGCGTTCCCACGCTTTCGCGGTCATGTTGCAAACGGCGCGACTTTTTATGCGTCCTCACGTCACGGCGATGACAGTCCTTGATGATCATTTTCCGATTGTCAAATTGGAAGGGTTTCGGCGGTTTCTGAGGCTTAGATGGTGTTTTTTCCCAAACGGACTGTACACACCGGAAACCCAATCATCTCCAGCGACCAACGCCTTTGTAAATTAATTCAAATAGCCGGCTGCGCCGGCTACAAAGCCGGCAACTAAAACCCGTATACGGAAAATCCGGTGTAAATTTGAGAATCCTATAATTTCTGCGGATACTTATTCGTGGTGCAATTTCATGTTCATGTTCCTTGTTTGAACACAGCGCCTGTCGTGAACTGGCGCTGTGTTTCTGACGGTCTGAAAAGGGCCGTTGGGTTATCTTTTCTTGGCTTCAAAATAGCACAAATTGTCGTTCTTTTGAAATTGCGTCACATTTCTCGATTTCTGCGTGCTTTGGCACATGCTGATTGATCTTTGAGTTGGTTTTGGCAACGATTTTTTCAGTTGCACGAATTTACCCTCAATAAAAACGCAAAAATTGCACTTTTTTTTGGTACACTCCCAAATCCATCGTTCGCACTCATTTTTTTCATCGTGAGCAACCCAATTGCTCGGAAACAAACCAATGTGGTGAAAAAACGATGTCCGCTCCCCCAAAAAACAATGCCCCGCCCACAACGCATCGGTATTGAGCGGCGTGCACACCTCAGTTTCGGACAGTTTCGGAGTCGAAAATTTGAAAATTCTGACGGCCTGAAAAGGGCCGTTGGGTTATCTTTTCTTGGCTTCAAAATAACACAAAATGATTATTTCTCGATTTCTGCGTGGCTTTGGCACATGCTGATGGTGATCTTGGAGTTGGTTTTGCAACGATTTTTCAGTTTGCACGAATTTACCCTCAATAAAACGGCAAAAATGCACTTTTTTTGGTACACTCCAAATCCATCGTTCGGACTCATTTTTTTCGTCGTGAGTAACCCAATTGCTCGTAACAAACCAATGTGTTGAAAAAACGATGTCTGCTCCCCCAAAAACAATGCCCACAACCGCAATCGTTGGTATTGTGCGGCGTGCACACCTCAGTTTCGGACAGTTTTGGAGTCGAAAATTGTGAAAATTTCTGACGGCCTGAAAAGGGCCGTTGGGTTATCTTTTCTTGGCTTCAAATAACACAAATGATTATTTCTCGATTTCTGCGTGCTTTGGCACATGCTGATTGTTCTTTGAAGTTGGTTTTGGCCACGTTTTTTCAGTTGCACGAATTTACCCTCAATAAAACGGCAAAAATTGCACTTTTTTTGGTACACTCCATCCAATCGTTCGGACTCATTTTTTTCGTCGTGAGCAACCCAATTGCTCGGAAACAAACCAATGTGGTGAAAAAAACGATGTCCGCTCCCCCAAAAGCAATGCCCACCACCGCAATCGTTGGTATTGTGCGGCGTGCACACCTCAGTTCGACAGTTTCGGAGTCGAAAATTGTGAAAATTTCTGACGGCCTGAAAGGGCCGTTGGGTTATCTTTTCTTGGCTTCAAAAATAACACAAATGATTATTTCTCGATTTCTGCGTGCTTTGGCACATGCTGATTGTTCTTTGAAGTTGGTTTTGGGCCACGATTTTTTCAGTTGCACGAATTTACCCTCAATAAAACGGCAAAAATTGCACTTTTTTTTTGGTACACCCATCCATCGTTCGGACTCATTTTTTTCGTCGTGAGCAACCCAATTGCTCGGAAACAAACCAATGTGGTGAAAAAACGATGTCCGCTCCCCCAAAAAGCAATGCCCACACCGCAATCGTTGGTATTGTGCGGCGTGCACACCTCAGTTCGGACAGTTTTCGGAGTCGAAAATTGTGAAAATTTCTGACGGCCTGAAAAGGCGGGCACTGTGCCGGAACGGGCACTGTGCCGAACGGGCACTGTGCCGGACACGGGCACTGTGCCGGACACGTTGGCGAAGGTTGTTTCCGCAGGGACAGAGTACGAAAAAATTCGAAAAAAAGAAAAAACATTGTCTGCTTTCGGGACGCGCCTTCAGATCGCGTCGTCAGGCCTCCACAGGCGACCAATGGCGTGTCTGCTTTCCGGACGCGTGCGTCTGCTTTCTCGGATTGAAGACCTGAACTCGCGATCTGAAAGCAGACAGGCCATTAGTCGGTTATGGAGGTCTGATGACGCGCCCGGAAAGCAGACTGCATTTTGGTTTTGAAGCACATTTTGAAGCACATTTTGGTACACTCCAAATCCATTGATCGGACTCATTTTTTTCGTCATGAGCAACCCAAACATTCGAAAACAAACCATAAACGATGTCGGCACCGCAAATTTTGGTATTTTGCGGCGTGCACACCTCGGTTCGGACAGTTTTAACCGTCGAAAAATTTGTCCGGACGTGAGACATTCCGCCGGCGCAATGTCTCACGTCCGGACGATCTTCCGCCGGCCTCCTGGAAAATTGTCCGGACGTAACACAGCGTGATGGGCGGGTTGACCCTGAAAACTGTCCGGACGTTCAATACACAGCGTGACGGGCGGGTTGGACCGCCGTCTATAATAGTGGTCCGATAATAATAATAATAATAATAATAATAATAATAATGGTTTTTAGCTCGAATGATTTTTTTGGTTCGAATGTTTTTTGGTTCGAATTGCTTTTGGTTCAAATGTATTTTAGCCCGAATGAGTTTTGCACCGAATTGGTTGAAGTTAGGTGACGTAATTTCGTTTGCATCGAATGAATAAGACCGAAGAATTGCCGAAAAGTCTGGCTTTTTCGCTGTGGTTGCTATGTTGGCTAAATCCTAAGCATCTGCTTTAACATTGCACGAAAGGGGGCGGTATATTTGTTGGCGATGAAATTCAAACGACAAAAAATTGCATAACTTAACCTAACCTAACCCAACGTAACCCAACAAAAAAGAAGAAAAGCAAGGCGATGAGAATATGAAACCGTTCAAAATAAAAAGAACCTATATCTCCACCTGAGCAGACCAGTGAAAAATAAATCAAAATGCGCCGAAATGTCACATCACCGGCCGACAAGAATGACGTTAAGTTCGAATGAGCTTTAGTCCGAACGGCGTTTAGTCCGAATGGCTTTTAGATCGAATTGACTTTGGTTCGAATGAGCTTTAGTCCGAACGGCGTTAACAGTTTTTAGTCCGAATTGACTTTGGTTCGAATGAGTTTTAGTCCGAACCGCGTAAGGTCCGAACAGCTTTTAGTCCGAATTGCCTTTGAATCGAATGCGTTTTAGTTCGAATGGTTTTTCGTACGAATGTTTTTTAGTTCGAATGCTGCTTTGTTCGAAGTTTGATTCGAGTGGTGGTGGTTACGCAGAAAGTTTCGGACCAAACGCAACTCGGACTAAAGTACCTACATTCGGCCCAGGTACGTTCCCACATAATTTTTACCAAATCCAAGCTTTCTCCCATAGACGCCCTTCTGAGAATATGTGATCTGAAACGTATAAGGCTTACGGTTTTTATTATCTTTTCGATAATCGGATGGGACTAATCCCGTCGGATGAGTTTATTCTCGTCTGGTTGGCTTTAATCGATTCAGGAGGAGAATTATCCCATCCGGATCACTTTATTCTCCCCCGGATGATTAATCCCGCGGCCGTACGACTTATTCTCGTCCGGATGATGTTTATCCCGTCCGGATGACTGTTCTCAACCGGATATACGCTCGCCCGGACGGGATTTACATCATACTATCCAGAAATGCCATTTTAACGGAATTAATCTAACTCGGAAAGAGGTAGAGCCGTCCGGACGGGATTGATATCATCCGGACGAAAATGAAGCCATCCCACCAGAAGGGATTCTTTCTCACCAGGACGGGATTCATTTCACCCGGACGGAATTTTTCTCATCCGGATGTGACTTTCTCATCCGACCGAGAATAAGTCGAACGGCCGGGAATATTGCATAAATACTGACATTAAAAGTGCCAAAAAGGACTGCCCAAATTTGTTTCAACAACCTAAAATTTGCTAAATGCCTTTTCCTTCAGCGGAAGCAGCGTTTCCACGCGTAATTGAACAGGGTGTTCCACTCAAAAGCGGCCCTGGTGTTTGTTGTGTTTTTTAATTTTTGGCCTTTTTCACCAATCCAGGCTTGGAGATTTGGCGTTGCTGGACGTGGTGTTGGCGTTGCTGGACATGGTGTTCTCTGTTGCTCAAAGCTTTATTTGTGGCTGGGAACTTCGTGAAACAAGGTTTGGACTGAGCAGTCTTGAAGACTTTGAACATTGCGGCAATCCTGCACGGGCGATGAGTCCTTGCAAAGGTACAAAATGGCATCAAACATCGCCGCGATGACAGTCTGATGTGAAACGGAGTCAGTCAGCTCGAGCCCGGGAAGGAGAACCCGAACACTTGGAGGGAAAGGGCATAGGGGACTTCAGAAACCGTATCCAGGGCAGCGGCAAAATAGTTTTTGCCGAAATCTGAACGGTCGCAATTTTTACATGTATGAGTAGGCAATAATTCCGCCGCCAGTATACAAGCACTCTTGCATTTGATGTCTTCGGTGCTCTGAAGAAAAAGCATGGATTTTTCAAATGAGACAAAACTAGTCTGAACAATTCACTGGCATATCCCTGTCTTGAATGTGAAACTAAAGTCCTGTCGCTTTGGAGGCAGCACATGGTGGCCATTCGCCCTCATTTCCCACTGTGACCTGAAGGATTAAACAATTTTCCTGTGGTACAGGCTGTTTCAAACATGACCCTTGCTCAGAAGCAAAAAATCGGGCTGTGAACGAGCGAAATACTGGTTTAATTTAAACATCCTTGCACGAAAGCGATTTCCTAAAATCCACACCAGAATAGCTCAGACGGCTCTCAGAGTCCATGAAAATTGAGCTCAATGAAAATTCGGCCTCACATAAAACCCAGAAAATTTGGGTCACCCAGCAAAAGAGAAAGATAGTCCTTGTGAAACATTCACAGGAACATCTGAGCTCATCTTGTGCAGCTCAGACCTTCGGTTGGTGGTCTGACCGTTTTTATGTTTTGTTGCGACATAGCCACAGTCCCGGCAAGGTACTTGTAAAAATCACCTGAGAGTTGCTGCTCCAGAACCCACCGCTCCAGCCACCCAATTAATGGTTCCGGCGTATTTAAGAATTACCTACTGATTTGAGCATATCCCGATTTTGCGCGTGACGAAAAAGTGAAAAATAAAGCTAATCTAACCAAACCTAACCTATCTAGCCTACCTAACCTACCCCAACCTGACCTAACCCAACACCTGACCTTTTCTCTTTGTTTCAAACGTTTTTTTCCCGTTTTTGGGGGGTCAGAACTTTTACACGTGGTTAGATGGGAAAGTGCCCAAAATGGTAGGCATTTCTTAAATAGGCGTCCCGGCGAGTTACCGGCATGCTCCCGAGTGCAATTACCGCAGCACCCACCGCTCCAGGCACTAATACCTCAGTCACAACTGCCGACACTGCCGGTTTTACGAAATTGCCAACCCGCAGGATGACCGACGTCGAGTAACGGCAGGTAGTGGCTTCAGCATAACCTGCCACGCCACTGTCTTGATCCTGAAGCTAGGTGTTCTCCAGGCCGCAAGAAAAAATAAAGCCAGGGGTGTTCTTTAACGCGCATTGTGATTCTGCACATGGACCTCCTTCTTATAGTCCCTTCCGAAGGACTAACAGACTGGCCACCTGTCCGCAGTTGGCCAGTCTTTCCGACCTCATTCACCATGCCTCACCGAGGGAGGATGCACACACGATTTGTGCCATGGCAAATTTCATTCACCGTGCCTCACCGATGGAGGATGCACATAATGATTTGTGCCACGGCAATTGCTCGTGTCCCTTCTGGGATTCGCACTTTACTGCCATTAATCCTTTGTACGTCGTGTCCTAAAACCAAAATGGAATCACCGAAATCGTCCTTCGTGACGATCGATAAAGTAAAAACCATGGTATTTCAACGCCCAAAAACTCTTTGGTGTTCGCATTAATTCCAAGCGGTTTTGCGAAATGACTTCCGAATGTCATTTGTTTTTTTTTGTGTCGCTCGTCTATGACCTCCAATTCCAACCTGCTGCTGTCGCGATCAGATATTTGATTGCATGGGTTTATTTGTTCATTTGTCTCTTGACCCTGCCTGCCGACAGGCTCTTTTGCATTGATAGGTTTTGCCTATCGCTTTACCGCAAACAATTTTGACAGCTTTGGCACTACTCCAGCAGTCCCATTCGTCAACTCCCGGCAAAATCACATGAACAGAATCGAGAAAATTAATGGCGCCATCACGCAGCACGCAATTATATGGCATTCAATGAATCATCATCATCATCAACCACCATCTGAGCTTACAGCCATACGGCTGGTGGCTCGGCGAGGAGGGCCACTCTAGCTGAGAGCCACTGCCTCAACAATTTTACGTCAACCTGTTGCCATTGCCCGACTCTCAACACAATAACATTAACGACAGAACTCTCACAACTTGTGGCACACTCTCTGACCCACTGTGCAGAGTACAAGTGCAGAAAACTTTGCTAATACGAGGGTCATCCAAAAAGTTCCTGCAACACCTGCCTAATTTTTTCCTGTGAGGACAGAGTTTGCTTTCTTTTTTGTTTTCATGTAACCCCATTCTTGTTCTTTCCGTCGGTGTGTTTTTGTGAGGTATTCTGTGCTTTTGTGCCCAGAAAATTGCAAATTGACTGACCTTGTATTGATGCCATGGCCGGAGTTTTTCAACAGGTCAACAGTTGAGCAAAGTCGACACATCAAGATTGAATCTGCCTGAGGGAAAACAGCTCGGGAAGTGCATGCAGCCTTTGTGGAGGCATGCAGTGAGAGTGCCCTCTCTTATAGTGTGTGACAGAATAGATGAAACGCATGGGAAAAGGAAGGTGGAGCATTGAGAATGATCCCTGCGAAGGCTGCGAGAAATTCGGGCACAAACGAACAGAGTGAATCAAACGATGACCTGTGCCAGTGCCTCCTACAACACAAGGCCGTTGCACGAGTTTATGACGTCATAATGAGTGGATGGTGGAAAAGAGGAAAAGACAATGCGAGTATGGTGCGTCCGCGATGTGCTGCCCACGGAAACTTGAAATTTCTCTTGAACCGATTAACCGATTTTGATGAGACTTGTGCTGGAAAGCTGAAAATTTGACTGTTTCAATGGTGTATAACAACCCCTAACTTTTCATGCTGAAGCTCCAATAGAATTTGAGGGATAAACGTGTTCAAGTTAAGAAGTGATCCAATTCGGGCTTCCTGCCACATATTTTCAATGATTGCGCGATTTTTTCCGTTGCAACATGGTTTCCACCTGCGAGAAAGTTGTAGAGGAAGCCTTTCAGCTTTCCAAAAACACCAAAATCATTGAATTTGAACACCATTTGACAATATTTTTATGACCAGAGAAAAAGCGACATGGCAGCATCGTTTGTTTTGTTTTTGAGCGGGGAAGATGCCGGCGACCTCCCTGGAAATTCCTTGGGAGGCGCGGCATCTTCCCCGCTCAAAAACAAAACAATGCTGCCATGTGTTTTCTCTGGTCATAAAAATATTGTCAAATGGTGTTCAAATTCAACGATTTTGGTGTTTTTGGAAAGCTGAAAGCTTCCTCTACAACTTTCTCGCAGATGGAAACCATGTTGCAACGGAAAAAATCGCACAATCATTGAAAATATGTGGCAGGAAGCCCGAATTGGATCACTTCTTAACTTGAACACGTTTATCCCTCAAATTCTATTGGAGCTTCAGCATGAAAAGTTAGGGGTTGTTATACACCATTGAAACGGTCAAATTTTCAGCTTTCCAGCAAATCAAGTCTTATCAAAATCGGTTAATCGGTTCAAGAGAAATGTCAAATTTCCGTGGGCAGCACACCTCGGACGCGGCTCACCCGCATTGTCTTTTCCTGTTTTCCACCATCCACTATTTATGACGTCACGCCATTTTTACTTCTCGTGCAAAGGCCTTGTGTTGTAGGAGGCACTGCCTGTGCACAGCTTTTTACAGATCATTTCACAACGTATGCTGTTCCTAAAGCCAGACAATAACGCAGGACTTCAAGCAACCCTTATTCAGGGGTGTGCTGATCCCTGCAATCCGTGAGAGCTGTCCAGAGTCCCTCGAGTGTCTGTTTGCAAAGCCCATCATTCTCCATGCCAATGCATGTCATCACAAGTAAACTGCTGTAATTGGTCTCCTGACAAAGCGGGAGTGTAAAATTTTGCAGCATCCAACCAAAACGAACTCCCCTGAATTCCACATGTTCTCAGTGCTCATGTTTCTCCTCCCTGGGCTGTCATTTGGTGGTCCAAAACAGCTCAACACGGTTGTGGATGCTGGAACAAGAAGGATTAATCGGGACACCCTGTACCGGAACATCAGACAGCATCAGAACCGATGCAAACATGTCATTGTGTAGAAAGAGGATAACATTGAAGGCATGTGATGGAAAGAATGAAGAACCTTTATTTGTATAGTTTTCACGACGGTGTTGCAGGAACTTTTTGGATGACCCTCGACCCTCGTATGTATCTTATCTTACTATCAACGCATCTATTTTTTATTTTTTGGCATGCAGTCATGCACAAAAGGGTTAAACGTTCAGCAAAAGTCAAAACTGCATCCGAGCCTGAAATGGACCAGAAAAAACCTGAAACGACAAAAATAAAACAAAATTAAAGCTGAAAATGAAGAATAAAATAAGATCTGAAACGAAAAGAAGATAAGATGTAAAAAAAGCCGAGTGGTTAACCTTCGAGTATAGAGCAGTCAAAGTTTCATAATGCATGAAAATCGTTACGAAAAGCAGGCAAATGAAGTGAAACGTAAAAGTAAACGATGGAAATAAAACCCTGGAAATTTGTTAAATCAATGAATCTGCTTGAAGTGACAAAATGAAAGCAATGAACAATGCCTTAACATGAACACAGGTTCTTTTGAAACCAGGCCTTGGATGCTGCTTTAACCGGAATGGTATTTTTTAAACGAAGCCCATCTTTTAGGCCGCGGATTCTTTCTTTTTGCGTACAAAATTGCATTTAAAAAGAAAATAATCCGCGGCCTACAAGATGGGCTTCGTTTAAAAAATCGGCCCATTAAGTCCCGAATGAAATGTTGCCTCCGAAAATTCCGTTTTGCTGCCTCACAACAAACAGAAAAAAGGGCCAGATTTCTGCAACTTTGTTGAGGTCTATTTCTACATTTTTATCACATATTAAACAATTTTATATTCCTTTCTCTCATTTTGTTTTATCAATGTGCGAATTTTTCGTTGCGGAAAAGAATATTCGGTCGTATGTACCGCAAAGGTTATGGATTTTTACATTATAATGTACACTATCCGAAAACTACAATGCACGAAAACAAAGGTATAAGCATAAGTTGAGTAATAATCATCAAAACAAATAGAATTTGGTTTTGGAAGGGGTGAAGACAATTGTCATTGCTGTAAAATAGCAGACAAAAAGTGAAGACAGAATTAATGTTTATGTATTGGTGTATCTGTTGCAGGCCAATTATATCTATTCGTCAATGTCTTCCCAAATTGTCTGCTGCCTCCCAAAAGTTTTTTTCCTTTTTTTACCCATGTGCAGGTGCAGGGCCGGCCCGTGGTTTTTTGGCGCCCTGGGCAGTTTGATCATCATCATCATCATCATCATTGCCATCCTGAGTTGACAGCCATGCGGCCGGTGACTCGGCAAAGAGGGTCACATTGCCCTTGCGTAAACCCAAAAACCATGAATTGTGTGACAAAACAGACCAATTTATTGGCTTCGCAACAAGTCACATAACTCCACTTTTCATTCAGGCCCATAGCTTTTAAACAGCACTACTGAGCTCAGCTCAAACGAACACACGATTTTCAACCGACAGAGCACGATTGCTGCTCTGCGATAAGTTCTCTTAACAGCTACCTACTCTTTTGGACTAACTATGTTTTTTTATGCATGCAATAACAAAACGAAACGTATCGAACTGAAAAAGAAATAGTTGTCCTGAAAAATGTTTAAAACGAAAGTCAACCTGGAAAGTGAGGGCCAAAATAGGCATTAATCTGAAAATAACTTGATATTAAGCAAAAATAAACTATTCAGGAAAACAAAAAAAAGATAATGATTTCTGTTGCAATGTAACAAATATTTTGCATGCAAGAATACACAAAAAAGAGAGATGCAAATGAAAAAAGAAGAAATAATGTTATCCTGAAGAAGATAAAATACAAAAAAACCAAAAGAA
>JASGXE010014375.1:0-11757 GCA_030068105.1 Sinentomon sp. SZTP_YWyxl | reverse complement strand
CCCTCGGATTTCCACCAAACTCAGCACAACTTGCACAACAATTGCCGCCCACAGACCGCTTGTGCAGCCGGGACACAACACGAGCGTCACGAGCGACTGGGACACGCAAAAAAAGCTGATCGCTCGTCTACAACAGGAAGCCTGTCTCCTGTTTCCTAGTTTTATTTGAGAGTCAATTGGAAGAGGATCGGATTTTTACAAAAATCTGAACAATCGCATTTTTTACATGTCAAAGTGCATCAATTTCGCCGTCGCTTTACAATTGACATGCCCGTGATACACAAGAGCCCGATGTTTTCATCCATGGTTACTTGTTTGGCTCATTATGATCCCACGCTCAACGCACCTGCGAATTATGTGTGTGAAGTGTGAAAAATTGCAATGTCATCGTGGCTGTTTGTTGCGTATATACTTTGAATATATTATCTTCGCTTGGTAATTTCCCCTCTTCCTTGCTCTCCTTTCCTGCTTCATATACCTCTTTTTAACTCTTTACCCACCCTCATCCTCCTTCCATCCTCTCACCCTTCGCTTTACAAAATTTCCCCTCAACAAACCATATACGCTTTCCCCCCTACCCTCGACGTCTTCTTTTTTCCACTTGCCAACCTCAGGGTCTCTGGCCGTTACTTTACAAACCTAGATGTTCTCCCTCACCAAACCTCTCCTTCCCTCACTCTCTCCTTCCTACTCTTTCCCGCCCCTTTCTTTATTCTTCTGTAACAGTTCACCACTTGAACCATGGGTTGTTTTTATCGGCGGCTGACGATATCACAACACTTGCATTGACAAAAGTCACTTTTTCACCCTTCCTTGGGGCTGGCCTAAAAGATTGTGATTACTCGTATGTAAGAGCCTTTTTTGTAACCGTGGTCAAAATCTGACACCTATGGAACGCTTTGTTGAAATCTGGCGCTTTAATTTCTACCGCCTGCACAAGAATAAAAAGAAAGAAAAAAAGTTTCGGAGACAACAGTTAAATGGGAAAAACATTTGTGTGGGTACATTAATTCCGCCGCCACTATACGGGGTTGTTTCTTCGTGAGTCAGACACCTGCTCACTCGTGATTTCACAGCCGTTGAGAGTTCGCTTGGCGTGATTGGGAACGCAAGCATGGAAATGGCGACATACGCACGGCGATGAGTTCTAATGCTGGTTCTGTGCATCGCACAGGTCCAAAAAACACCAGTAGGTTTATTGCCACATACTTCCGGCTGCTTTTGGGTAACCCTGTTTGATTTCCTCACTGCTTGTTTGGGCTATTCAAATGCTCGCTCGCTTTTTTATCGGCTTACAGTTGCGGGGAGGTTTTTCATCCCGGATGAAGCTTCGTAAACAAGGCCTAAGCAGCTTAAATTGTATCGGGCTATTACCAAGTAGGAAAAATGACAGAAGGGGAAAATAGCCGAAGCTCAGAAATGAAACGAGGTGACCCTCATGATGCTGGATGACCGGTGTGGACTTGTTTCTACTGCAAAAGTGGTGGCATGAAAAAGCTTTGTTGCGGATTTTGAAAGTCAAGCAAAACTTTTGTGTGGTCGTACAAATAGTGGCACAAATAGTTTTGCACATCGATTCTTTTTTGCCACATTTTTACTGATCCAAGATCTCAGAAAACAATACCTGCGAATGCTTAAATACATGACCTCTGCAAGGCCTTTGATGTTGTATCCTCACAACCATGACCAAAGAAGCAATTTTCTTTGACTTCTGCAAGGCCTTTGACCAAAATCCTCCTGAACAATTATTTTTTCCCAATGCTGTAGAAAAAGGACTGCATGGTCGCGATAAGAAGAGAATGTGGGTTGTCTGTATTCTTGTTGATAAAACAATAAAACTTCCCGACTCTTATCACCGCTGTCCGATTGTGATTCCACTTTATCAACGTTTTTGATGTCGGATCTACTTTTAACTCCTCTATCACCCCCTGGCATGCGTATTGATTCCAATAAAAATGTTAACGTCCAATCACAATTTCTATCAATATTTTTGTTCTTCTTTAACCGTCCTCATGTTGATATTCAGTTGCGAGCAGAAACACGAAAACTGTACCTTGCTACTTGTCACTTCCCCTTGCCAGGATTCTCTGTCTCTAATTTTCACCAACTTTCTTCAACAAGTTTTGAGACCAACGAATTTCCACTGATGATCAAACATCAACAAGAAATTTCGTCCAGATTGGCGGCCATAAGGTCAACAATACCATGGATCAAACAAATCAAAGGGAAACGCAGAGATAATTTCCCAAAATCCCCGATTGATTTGAAGCACTCATCATTTCGTTGTGCGAGGTTTTGCGGTTGGGGAGGGTGGCAGGGAACAGAGATCAGGCTGAATTCAGATCGGAGACACCCTATTTAAAAAATAAGGAGGGGGGGGGCTGGAGAGATTTAAAAAGTTTGCCCCTATGGTTTCGGATGGAACAGAAAAGGTTTGCAGATTATTGCTACACCATAGGCGTCGCTCTCAGGGGTGGAGGGCAATGGTTTAGGGCAATGGTTTTACCCTGAAAAATCAAGCCACTTTTTTATCCAATTGTCCTCCACCCCTTTTTGACTATAGGAGCATGTCTGATATTTACGTGTACTAACACCCCCAATACCCCCAGCGGCCGAACCCCCTGACGATGCGTTGCCATAACAACCACAGCAAAATAATCCTTAACAGCTTTAGGTTCTGCGGATGATAATGATGATAACACGCTGCAGTTTCGGTGTCGTTTTGGCTTTTTGGCTTTTTGGCTTTCCCAGTTTTCCCATAGTTTTCCCAGCGCGTGCGACAAACTTAATTTATTTTTATCTCTCCCTGATCTTTCCGCGACGTTTAATTCTGAAGCCCGTGTTATGCCAAGCAGTCACTGATCCCCGGGACCACGGGAGTCTCCTGGGCGGGTTGGGAATCCCGGTTTATTCCGCAGCTCCCCGGAAACCCGTTCCCGCTACGGAGCATTGTTTAATTTTAAGCTAACTTTTTCAGCTGCGTTAACTTTTTAGCCTTTGTTGCGGATAAACAAATTGGATCTATCTGCTGTGGTGCGTGATGTTAGGCTGAATTAGGCTGTGTTGTTAGGTTGGGGTTGGGGTAGGTAGGCTAAGTTAAGCTGCTGGTTTGGATTGGAAGTGGAATAATTTCAACTAGTATCTAGGAGGAACGGATAACCAACGACCGCAAAACAATGCTGAAATGTTTCCATCTCAGGCTCCGGCAACACAGTGAGTATTCAATCCCGTATACTTTGTGGATTGCGTCATTTTGAATGCTGTGGTGACGTCAAGCTCGACAACTGAATTGCAGAGAGAGAGAGAGAGAGTGGGCCATATAAGCGCTGAAATTTGTCAGGAAAGTAGGCATACGCAGATTGTGGAAAGTTGGCAGCCAGAATCACCAAAATGGCTTTAATTTAGTAGCAGACTCACAAGACATTGACGAAACCACACCAATGAAAATCCAAACCCCATTAATTCTTAGATATCCCAACTTATCCTAAAAAGATAGCTGAAGAATGTCTAAATCACATAAGTGCCAAAATCCCGACCTGATTTAACAAATATTAACCTATCTCAACCTATCATAACCCCTCCTAAAGAGCGAGACAAAGATTGACCAAATCACACAGACACCGATTCTAAACACCTTATCTAAAACAACCCGCACTTAAACTTTGCTAACATACCTCGGTCCAAATTAATCTGAACAAAACTACCATAACTTATCCTGACCGATCCCGACGCGCTATTTCAACTATTCATCACACATTCAGGCGCCAGTCAACCTATACGTGGCCCCCAATATATACTGCTCAATCATTGTATTCGGAGAAAAGCGATGAAGTGATATTTTTCTATTAAGCCGGTTTATTCGTCACTGTCCCTGTATAAATTATCAGCGATAATGACCCATTTACGCCCGAATAATGCCCCAGTGATCCGCATGTTCCCAAATAATGACCCATTAATGTCCCAATATGCCTCAGTGAAGCCCAAATAATGGCCCAATAAAGACCCAACTATGTCGCAATTACGCGCAAACAATGCACCAACAATGCCCCAATGATGTCCCAAAAACCCCAATACCCTAATTATGCCCCATAATGCCCTGAAATGCCATAATAGCGGTCCCGCATGTATTGTGCTGTAAATGTGCCGAATAATAAGCACTCAGCGTTTATTTCGGTGGCATGTTTGAAAGAACGCATCCCCCGCCAAGTCAAACTCTGGAGGGTGGGAAAATTTGTTTTCCTTGATTACGCCTCCATCTTTTTACAGTCGCCATGACCATCCTTATAAGATAAAGCCGTTAGCATTTAAGAGAGATATTGGGAAGTTTTCCTTTGTGTCCCGAGCAATAGCGGACTGGAATTCACTCCCAGCCTCTGTGCTGTCCCAACCTTTAAGTACATCAATTCTAAGGCGCAGGCTGGTGTCCTTGTTATAAATTGAGTTTCTGGCCAAATTTGATTGGACTTGAAAGTTTTAGAGCAGATGTTCTGTTTTTCTCCACAGGAGTTTGAAAATTAATTCTTCGGATTTCAAAATATACGAATTGCTCCATAAACCCAGAAATTTATGTCTCTCAGCAACATGTCATGAAAGGGAAACACATTTGGTCTTGTTCTCGTCTTTGTAATTTGTCTGCCCCATTTCTCGTGCCTGTTTTTAATGTTTTTGACGTTTCTTATTATTTTTGTTTTGTGCAAAAGTGTTATTGTTATGTATGATAGTGGGGAAACCCCCACAAAATACAGTCATTCAATCAAAGCAACGGTCATTGGATCACTTAAATGCCTCACCAATAAATTTTATTATCTGAACGTTTCAATAATTTACATGGCTCCGCTCTCTAATGCGACGGCTGGCTCTGGTCCGAATGAAAGCAAGCTAATCATTTCCAGTTCTTCTTATTCGCGTTGAACAGAGAGAGTGCCATGCGGATCAAGCAAAAACGGAAGCCGTTCCCTTCTAAATTATTCGAAAACTTGCAAACTTTTGATTGCCCTTTTCTTGCGGTCGGATCCTCGATCCTTCCTCTTCCTTGCTGGAGTGCAACGATTGAACATTTGCCAAAAACACGAGTCTGTCTTGGTTCGGATTGTAATGAGCCGGAACCGGAAGTGCTGAGGCTGTGTTATAAGCCTTGGAAGTTTCATATTCACCCTCTCAACTCTCATTTTTCGCGATACCTACTCCACGCTCACCCGCCCTCTTCACATGCTTCCCACAACTTTCTTTGGACCCTCCACATTGATCCAATCCAACCCATCTCTCTCCCACTCTCTCCTTCTCTTCTACTCTCTGTCTCTCTATCTCTCCTTCTCTCTCTCTCTCACTCACTCTTTCTCTAACTACTCTTTCACTCTCCCTGTCTCACACTCCTTCACTCACGCTCCCCCTCTCACTCTCCCTCTCTCACTCCCGCTTCCTCACTCTCCGTCTCCCAACACCTCTCTCTCTCTCTCTCTCTCTCTCTCTCTCTCTCTCTCTCTCTCTCTCTCTCTCTCTCTCTCTCTCTCTCTCTCCCCACGTACACACACACAATCTTTTAACTGCTCTTCTCAAACTCCAGCTTTAATATATTCAGATTCCCCTCTCCATCGTCGAGTCCATAAACTCTTTACGAGGCCGTTTCAGCTCATCACGTCGGGTGAAAATGAAGTATCGCTGTGTCTTTCGCGCTCGATTTAAAACAACTGCGTCGAAGGCCATAGAAAACGTCATCTTCCGTCGTTCTCCCTTTCTCGAGAACTCTCATTTATTCTCTGTTCATTAAGCAGATTCTTCAAGATGCGGAGAAGTGAAAACTTTCTGGCCTTTATAATCTCGGCTCATTCGCCGAGAATGGCAAAAATAAGCGACGAACTTGGAATCGAGAAAATAAAACGTTCTCGACTGATGAAGTGTGGGCGAAGAACACCTCCCTGCGGAACCCCAGCCCTTCCCACTGGTGCTGCAGACTTTGGCTACACCTGCGACAAACGTAGTTCGTTCAACTCCTGTAATTCCTCTTCCACTGCCAGGGCAAGCTGTCTATTTTACTAGGTAATTTAATTTCCTGAGTCTATACACGCCCTTTGACATGTGATCTACTGGGTGTTTCTTTATTTGAGTTATGGCAGAATTGACTGTGGCCGGACGTCGAGCGCTTGCGAAAGAATGTAGCGCTGATGCACTCTTATCACTCGGATGGAAATGGATTTTGTGACGCCGATCACTTGCGAAAGAGCGCAGCACTGATGCGCCATGATCACTCAGTTGGAAATGGTTTTCTGTCCACAACAACCCATTCTACTCGCACTGTTGCAGCGTAAACACATTGTTGCATGCAACAATGGAGAGAAAACGAAAAACGTTACGATCACTAGGTTCTGGTGTGCTCTACCAATTTCTCATGGACGTGAGCTGTGTTGTGTTTTGCTTTCCTTTTTCTTGTACGAATAATTGAATTTAATTGAATTGAGTTGAATTGAAATTCTGTATTTTTGGAGTTTCCTCCTCTCAATATCATACATGAAGTGCTGACATTCACAGTAAAAGTGACAAAATCACAAAAACAAAATGATAGAAAAACAGCGTTTTTTCAATGCTGCGGGCAAAAAGAACACATGCACAGTGAAATATCCTTGAGCCAACAACTGCCTCAAGAAGGAAATAAACTGAAGATATACGTAAAACACCTCTCCGACAACAATATCGCTCAGATATGATATCCATGATGGAATGAGGCAGGTCTAAAGAAGGATGAAATTTCCGGCATTGCCATTCAAATTGAAGCAAATCAAACCTGACTTAACTCCCTGCCCTCACTGCCAGTAATTTGTTGTCCACCAAATGCTCGACATCCGCCTGTAAGTCACGAAAAACGACCCTTAAATTCGGTATCCACACAGAACTACTGAACACAAGATCATTCGAGAAAACACCGTTGAGCATAGAAATCAAATTTTTACACACAAATATCTCTACTGCATTGGTTTTTTCGTCGAAGAGCTGGTATGGCATACCGCGCATAGTGAGTTGCATGAGAAGACTTTGCCATATATTCCTAACCATTTCACGGGTCAACGCAGACATTGGTTGCTGCTTTGCGAAATGGAAATGCAATGATAAGTATCCATTATTTTGTAATGGAGGTTGGTATTTGTAACATCGTGGAAGAGAAATCAAAAGGCCGTATTCCCCGCACTTCAACTCAACCTCAGGTTCAACTCAATAGCCAATTCAGTGGACAGATTGTGTTGGAAAATTTCAATTCTATGCACAACGCTTATTACAATTCCATTGTTGCTTTGAACGATGCATCCGTCTGTTGGGTAATTGGCTATTGAATTGAATAAACCTGAGGGTGAGATGCATTTGGGAATGCGGTCGTGAATCCTGGACCAGACCTAACATGACTGTCCAACATTACTTTTATTTGTCACTAGTAAAGCCCGTCATCCTTCCGGCTGACCAATCAAAGCAAAGCATGAAGCCCAGGATGCTCCCACAGTCGATGCCTGCGTCAAGTCTGTTTCGTGTCAGTCCGTCTGGGGCAAAAAACAAAGCACGAAGTTCAGCATGCTCGATATTGTGAAGTTCTCGGCCAGTTGAAGTTTCGCAGCCCTGCGCTGCGCACTTCTCTTGCGATGCTTCTGTTAACATGCGAACTCCTGATTTTCAAAAATTTTTGGAGGATCCGATATTGTCAAAACGCTCCACTTTTTGGGTTCTCCGTCCCCTTAACCCCTTACCGAGGCACTGCCCCTGGACCCCCGCTGGGAGCTCTCGCACCTCTCCCCGCGAACATTCCGGCCTCAAAACTCCAGGCGCCCCACCCCCTTGGCGAAAGGCTCGATCGGCCACTGTTTTCTTGTAAAATTTATGAAAGATTTGAAATGTTATGATACCGTTTCGAGAACTCGTATTGATAAAACCGTTTCAGTCTCAAGCTCCATAGCTTATAGGGAACTATACGACTCTAAAACCTATGCCAGGGGGTTTGACCCGCAACCTCGCTGGGGATGTCGACTCAATCCAGAAGCGAATTTCAAAATTCCCAACAAATATCAAGAGTTTCGAGCAATCAGGTGCGTCGAAAATAAAAACCACGATTTGCGACATCTCAAGCTTATCTTACCTAACCTTACCTAACTTAACCTTACCTTCCCTCTGCCAGGTGTCAACGTTTGTGTGTGTGGTGTCACACTATTGGTCCTGGTGTCAAAAACGTCTTCAGTATTTTTCAAAAGATTTTTCAAAAAATGACTTTCACAGGATTCGAACCAAACCACTCCTGTGACCTCGGCATTCGAAAATTGCGTCGTTAAAACTGAGGTGGAATGTGATTGGTCGAAATTCTGGCAATTTGTTTGGAATTTATAAATAAGCAATCCGGATATTGGAGGCCACGGCGCCCGGCGGTCATCAGTGCACAAAATCCCAAGTTGGGTCCAAATCCCCGAGGAGAAATTCGACAAAAAGGCTCATGGGGTGATAAAGAAGGGGAAAGAGCACCGTTCGTGAAAGAAAATTTCTGAGAAAAAACGCGAAACTTAAAACGTTTCGGCGAAAGAGTAGGAGTTTTGGCGAAAGAGTTGTAAACAACTCGACAGGCAAAAAACATTTACCGCTAACTTGACGAACAGAGCACACAGCTCACGCAGAAAAGGATTACAAACGAATAAAATTAACAATTAAACTTGGCGAATCGGAGAAGCCCCGTTAGGTCAGTGGCAGATTTCGCGTCCCCATCGAAACCAACGTGGGGACTTCACATAAATTAAACTGACGATTTTTGAGGCGTTTAATGGTGCTGAAGAGGGTGCAAAACACGAAATTTTTGAACGTCACAAAAAATGAATTAAGTTGGGAATATTTTTCAACAAAAATCTTCCTCATGTGTTTCCAAAAATGACCACAATTTCATGCGTTTGCATCACAGCAGCCTGTTCATGTGACATCAAATTTTTCCACCATATTTTTAGAACTCTTTCGACAGATTAGCGAAACGCGCGTTTGCATAGCCCGAAGAGCGACATTTTGCGCGGGAATGCTGCTGACCCTCCCTCGAGTTTCCAGGGGGAGAGCGCCGCTGGACCATCTATGGGCGAACGGACCCCTCTAACTTGATTTTCCAGAGTTGCGCTCTGGAAATGAATGAGTCACATTTACCGGTTGCTGTGAAAAGACAAATGATGTGTCAGATGGCCACAGATTTCGATTATTTTGGTGTCAAAAGATGGGCCAGAAATTGGTGCACAACTTTGCAGCAGGTCGACCCCATGTTGCAACGGAAAAGTTTGCGCTTCAGTCCATTTTGCGAACTTAAGGGAGGAATTTTTGAATGTCTCGGAAACGGGCTTTGAAAAATCGGAAACGTTTTCGAAATTCCACAACGAAAAATGTTGAAATTTCTTCATGAAATGGTAATCTGCATTCTATTGGCTTTCTTCCGACACCAAAATTATCCGTATCCGTCACGAACTTACCAAATTCGAACAGTTTTTAAATAAACGCGACGTTCCCGATTAGTGGATTTTGCAGCGGTTTGCAGGAGGTACTTTGGATGATGCAGACGAGTGGGGAGATCTCTCCTGTGCTTTCACATTGCTGACAGGAGAGAATTCCGGCGGCCGTATTCCCCATTGCAACTCATCACCCTCAGGTTCAACCCATTAGCAATATGCTTGAAACAGGTTGAAACGTATAAAGCGTTTGTCATTAGTCAATTCAATGGATAGAGCTGTCTCGGGAAAATTTAATTTCTATGCAAAACCATTGTTTTTCCATTCAATTCGTTTTCCATTGTTGCAAAATATTCATCCTCTGTTGGCGGCCACGAATCTCTCCTCTCTTTGTCCTAAAATCTACCCCCTGCCTCCACATGCTTTTTAAATGGGATGTCCGTCTTTATTACACCCACCTGACAGGAGAGAATTATTTGTGCGGATTTGATTTTTGTCTGTTTTTTTCACCCGCTCCACAGTGATTTTTAAATGAAAATGATGCAGAATAGAAATAAAAGTTTCTTTGGCATTACCGGGCCAAGAACGATGGAGGTGCGACTTTACGAGCGACCCTCGTTTGTCGGGCAGATATCATGGCAAACTCTTCAGCGCATTCCCGTTCTTTGTGTTCGTTTGAAATTCAGGACAACTACTTTTTTTTTCGTTTGAAATTCAGGACAAATTCTACACAACTTCTTCCACACCCTGTACGTTTGGTCGTTTTGACATGTGGTTAACATACGTGGTCAAGCCAACTTCCGGCGGGATGCGTTTTTACAAACCCTGCCGCGACTTTAGATGACGAAGAGCGTTTTATGCAAGAATGCTCGATTGGGGCCCGATACACGTAACAAAAAATGTTTTTTTCTCACCTAAAGCTATATCTGAACCTGACCTAACCCTGTCCATTTCGAAAAAAATGGTGCTCGCTGGGGGCCCCGGCCTGCCATCTAGAGTCGAGGCTGGGTTTGTTATTTGGCTTACGGGATGTGTTTGATTATGGAAGGAATGCAATTTACTTTTTGCTTTCCTTTTTTCTTAATTTCAGCCAACCAAACCCCTTTTCACTGCCTTTTGCTTTTGTTGCCAACCAAGTGCTTGGTATCCGACTATGGCCATGTCAAACTGCCACGCACGCTGTGGTTGAGCCTATACAAGTCCTCCCCGCTCGTTCCGTAGAAGCCCTGGTCCCTCATCACCCGGGACATCCTCAGGTCGTGGAGTTTTTCCATCATATCCGGGAATCTTCCGCACTTACTTGCTGAATTTTATGGTGATGTGAGGATCCTTGGACGCATAGAATACTCCCAAAATACCATCGCATAGAGAAAGGGTCCGCAAGGTTAAATGGTCTCGAAGTCATCAGAGCCTGAAAGAGCGGGATAGATAGCTGATTGACATCGCCTAATACTAGGCACATCCTCGCTCACCCCTTTCGCTTCATTAAGCACACCTAATCAAAGACACCCTTCAAGGAAATAGGATAAGACCCATAATATAATTCCATTGATGCCTGCATATGGCCTGTGTGGGAAAATGGCTATTTTCCATATGTGCAGGGTGTCATTGAAATTTCAGCAATGTTTTCGGAGATAGCTTACAGCATTCCTAAGGGTCGGCAAGACATCAAAATGTCGTCAGTTTTCTTCCGCACTTTGAAAGACTACGTACGGAGCCATTCTGAATACTCGGGCCACAGGAGATTGACTATTACCGCACTTTGAAAGACTATTACCTCCGGTTGGAAGTTGATTGTTTTTATATGCGGCAATGTGAATCTCTCCATGAAAGGAGATTGATTGGATTGGCCTCCTATTCGTTCAAAATATGGTCTCACACAGTGTCACTGAATGCGCGATAGGGGAAACACTGGGACTGGAATTGGCCCAATGCATGCAAAACTTAAGAATGTATCGTAAAATTTTGTTGCAATTTGACAACTTCAACATCAGCTAAAAGTTTCATTCCCTCGGACAACTTTTATGTTCCTTGTTCTCGGAAGGGATCAAAACAACCCATCAGTAAAACTGGAATGTTGGACTCAAAAAAATGCACCAGTAAAATGACACCCCAGATTGCATGTTACCAGATTTCTTGGCCGTATCTCCAACTATAATGTATGGCATTTTTGAAGAATTCTATCCCAAAACTACACGACACAATGCATGTTAGTTGTCACTCTGATATAAATGTGAAAACACGTGCCTTTTAAAAAGAGACTGCCCATTCCGAAGTTTATAGTCGAGCTTAGCCATACGTGTATAGCAGCGGCCGA
>JASGXE010014374.1:0-11768 GCA_030068105.1 Sinentomon sp. SZTP_YWyxl | reverse complement strand
TAATGAATTTTTCAAATTCGTTAGGTTTTTGTCCAGGGGCATTTTTACATTCTCACAGCAGAAGTAACGAGGGTCATGCGTTTATCAATGTTGACTTCCTCCAAAGCTCGTACATTTGCCTAGGATTATTCGAGGGAGGGAGAGATGAAGGAAGGTAGGTGGATCAGTGCGCAAGGAAACTTTTTATTTCATCGGATTTGAAAATGGTGCCATGGTCAAATTTGTTCCGTCGAATCAAATCAGAAAATTTTTCACAAATTGAACGTTTGAGCATAAATAGTATGAGAGAGAAGCAGAATGAAAGAGCGAGAGGTGGGAGAGGGAGAGACACAGTCCGTGAAGAGAGCATGCCTCAGGAGGGAGAGAATCGGTCGATTTCAAAAAATGCTTTCTATGTTATTGTTATGCGAAATCCCACTTCTTTCAGCCGAATCAAGCAGGGGGTCTTCTCTCGATGTTTTCCCTTCTGCTTTGTGAGGTCAATATCTGTGGAATATTGGTGCAAATGTTGACATTCTTGTAAAAGTCCAGTGCAATTTGGAACAAACTGTAACTGAACATTTACGGGGCCTGCAGTTGAGCAGGGTGCACAGAAGCCACAAAACTTGAAAACTTCAAAAAATCAAATATTTCAGCACTGTCATCTTCAGGGGGGACTCTAGCACAAAATAAAAATTGCAATTCATGCGAATTTTGGTTTGTATTTTTAAACTTTTGCACACTGGAATTGTTTTAGACATGTTTAGAGAGGTGAAAATTGGCACTCAAGTATTTTTTTATCATAGATTTACCGTGGGGTGATCCAGTGTGGATTAACACTAATCCGAGGTTGGGAAGTAAATTTTCGCCATTTTCTTCAATGGAAAAAATTTACTTAACGTTAATTTTAATGTTAATCTACACTGGATAACCCCACGGTTCGGCTGTATGAGCCACAATTTTGACTTTGTCCTTCTTTGGGCCACTTCTGAAAAACATTTGGTGCATCGCCGATTGTAGAACAGCTGCTCCAGAGGGTAAAAGTGTTAAAAAAGGCAATGAAGACTGAAAATCTGCTCCCAACACTTGAATTTTGTGACTCTTTCCTGCAAATTGGCACAGAGATGTCATGTGTTGCTGCATTCTCCTACTGTGCCAGCGCAAAGTCTGGCATAAATTTTTCTCCTTATGCAATTTTTCTCCTTTTTATGGATCTCTGACACCAGGTCACTTGTCAAGGTGAAATTTTGCATGTACTCTTACCAAGTGGAAATGCAACAAAATTTCACCACAATCGACTTATAGTCAGAAAATATTTCATAACAATCGGTTTCGTCACAGAAAAAATTTCAATGCAATTGGTTTATAGTCACAGAAGTTTCGTTTTTTGGCCAGGTATTCCTTAACTGGAAAATTATTTTGATAGGCAAATGGCTTTCCACTGAAAGTAAAAATTTCTGCACTCAAACATGAGTATGACTTTGCCTGAGAAATGATCTAAAATCACAACCAGTGAACTGCACTTACATCATACATTCATTGGAATTTGGAATGGAATTAAGTGAAATTAGAGCCATGCCATGGGATTGAAGGAAACAGATATTTTTATTCAAACTAAATTTTATTTTATTGCTTTTTCTTCGCTCAATTTGTTTTCAATTTGATACATAAACTTGATTTCGATGACAACGATTTGCATTTTTATTGATTTGAACTGAGTCGAAATATCGAAAAAATTACCATCCTGGAAATTTGCCATTTTTTATCCGGAAATACATGCAGGAAAATCCAAAATCAAACTTGAGTGGCAACCATGTAGAAGGTGCATTCATTCTCTGGAATCCAGGTTGTACAATAGAATCTAGGCCATCTTGTATGCCAGGAATTATAGAAGACAAAAAAATCGGCTCCTCTTTTATATACAGAGATTAGCAAAAATCAATAAAAGCAAAAACACTGCTGAAAGTGGACAAACCTTATCAAAAGAAGCTACAAAATGGAGCCAGTTGCATTGGTTGGTTTTTGCTTGCTCTTCATTCTAAATGTCTAAAAAATCCTGAAAAAAGGCATTAGGATTAGCGGTTGTAAAAATAGATTTTTCATTTTGTGTCGATCGTGCCACTGAACTTCCTATTGTTTAACAACAATGTTTCTTTTTTAGGTATTGTCGAGGAGAGTGTCACTGGAGTCCATAGGTTGTACCAATTGTCAAAAGCTGGCAAGCTCTCTGTTCCTGCAATGAACGTTAATGACTCGGTGACGAAAACCAAATTCGATAACCTATACTCTTGTAAAGAATCGATTATTGACAGGTTGGTTGGTTTCTGGTTAACAGTTATGGTTTGTGTGATTCTCGGATTGGAAAATTTTCAGTGCCTATTCATTGCAATAGCTTCATTTTCATGCCATTTGAGTCGGCATCTACTCAAGAGTTGCTTAATGAACTGATGAGTGGAATTCTATTGAAAGTCTAAATGACCCGATTCCAAAATTCAATATCTGTCCATTCAGTTAACAGCGTCAGTTTTGTGGAACTTTTCCAACCAATTCAAGCCTCTCTTCGGATGGGACTTTAAGAAGGAGGTCCTGGTGCAGCATCACACTGCGCACATCAAAGATTATCTTGCTCCAGGTCCAAGACAGTGGCTTGGCAGTTTACACTACAGAGAAGCCACATGTCACAAGATGCACTTCTCTGCTCTGCAGAGCCTGACTGCTTCGGGAAATCCTGTGGGTTGGCATACCAATGTAAAACTGGTTCCGAGTCATTTCTGTTGAATGCAGAATGGAGTTGTGCTGCTTTTATGGGTCATTTTGTTCTCCTTGCGAGCCCAAGGTGTTCAACAAGGTGAAGGTTCTGCCGAGCCACATAGCTGCATAGCTGTTGGCTCATAATGGCAAATGATGAAGAGACAACTTACTTTTTGTGGCCTCTCATTTATTTGAAATGACCGAAGAACATTCTGATAAATGCCAGACCTATTTTGTTGAATTTACCATTTTCCTTCTGAATTACCTTTGCTGATATTTGCAGCTTGAAGCGTTCGACAGATATGATGTTCAGTGGCAAGCAGGCATTGGTCTGTGGCTATGGTGAAGTTGGAAAAGGCTGCTGTCAGGCACTCAAAGGACTTGGTTGTATTGTATCAATCACAGAGATCGATCCTATATGTGCTCTTCAAGCCTGGTAAGTGAGTGACACAATGCGAGAGTTGTAACAACAACTGATAGGCTTGCTTTGGATTCGTTGGGCATCCCGCATCAGTATTGGTTCTACCGGCCTGAAAAATTCCGAGAAAGTTAGAAAAAATCATGCAATTTCGGTGCGTGCAACATCGTGAAATAGGCTTGAACACTAAGTGGAATGTTCTTGTTGTAATTTAAAAATAATTGGCTCCTATAAAACCACCTGAACACGAAAAATAGCACAGAAATATAGACATGGAATCAACCAAAAAAATATCCAGCACATTCTTGAACAAAACTGATTTATTTTCAAAAATTGCAAATGTTTGTGTAAATATGAACAGAGAAAACTGCGTGGAATGGTTCTTTCAACTAAACCAGTGCATGCCTCCTTCACATAGGGTTCTTCATTTTTATTTTCACAAGATGAAGGAATGATTAATCTGTCGGAATCTGAACACATACAAACTGTATGGCTTGCAAAAATGGCAAAAATTATGTTTCCACAATCTTATTTCCACTGCTGCCTTTTGTCTGCGTCACGATTCAAAATGGTCATTCCCCTGTGATCTCCATATCATTGGAGCACCTCACCTGTGCCTGCCTCATCTTCTATTTGCACAATGTGTTCTCCAGTCTGTGTGCATCTGTCTTTGACGGACTTCTCAAGTTGATATCATGTCCTGTGCTGTGTATTGGGGCACGAATTCGTTCAATAGAATGGAGGACCTACTGCATCTACGATGGCATGGCTTCAGACATCTCTTTATTTCTATAAAGTAGGGAATTCCTTGCTGACATAATCTGCAAGAGTTGAAGAATTAAAGTACTTTGATGTTAAAAACTGTTCTCTCTCTTCTGCTTTCTTTCAGCATGGATGGTTATCGTGTTGTGAAGATCAATGAGATAATCCGTCACACTGATATTGTGATCACTGCCACAGGCAATAAGAATGTTGTCACTCGTGAGCACATGGATCGGATGAAGAACGGATGTGTCGTTTGTAATATGGGACATTCGAACACCGAGATCGATGTGGTAAGTGATCTTGTCTAACCAGCAAAGCAAGATGTTTGTTTAATGTTTGCTGATTAATCGATCAGTCAGTCATTTATGTTCTCTTGTCATCTGGGATTACGTATTCTGATCACGAATAAACGCTGTGTTAATTTTTATTTAACGTTGATATGCATGGGCTAGGTCCTGGCACAAATCAGCGAGACAATGAGGGATATAGATATCATGGATGTATTGACCTAAGGTGGCATCAATTTGTTGCATAACGATAAAGACAGTCACGATATCTCATGTTGTTAGGCGAACCACAATCCTACATTGCTTTTAAGAGTAACCACATTGATATCTTCACCATTCCCATAGACACTAGGATGCAGAAGATTCCACTCATCGACAGTTCCAGAGACAAATGAATATTTTCCAACATCCTTGCAGGAGCTTTGTTATCGGAGCTTAAAATCATGGTCATGCCTACCCAAGTAGCTTGCAGGATTTAAAAACTCTTTTACATTTGACCAGCCACCGACATTACTAAATCAAAGAAAGTGTTGTGTTGTGTTGTGCTGTGCTGTGCAATCCAAATGGATAAAAAAAATTGCCAGTGTCAGATGATGCTCAGTGACCGGGAAAGTGGAAATGTCAAATAGTTTCTGAACTGAAAGATCCGGAAATTGTCAGGAGATGGTGAGAATGTTTCATCAGGTCTGGGGATTTTTAACGAAGAAAAAATTAAAATACTTCAAAAATACCCATAGTACGGAATGGCTGCTGCAAAAATGAAGTGAAGATTCAGCTTTTTTGGTGGAGAAATTGTCGTAATTTTTAAGTTTATAGTAATTCAGAAGCATTTTTTCGTATTCAACTGGTTTGAATTTCATTTAGGTTTGGCTTCCTCGAAATGTAATCTTTTTTTCATCATTAACTGAGAGGAAATCTTATCCTTTGTCATTTCCAAAAGCTTGGTAAGAAAGCACTGACATTTTTTTTTATCCTTTGTCATTTCCAAAAGCTTGGTAAGAAAGCACTTGACATTTTTTTTTTATCCTTTGTCATTTCCAAAAGCTTGGTAAGAAAGCACTGACATTTTTTTTTTATCTTTGTCATTTCCAAAAGCTTGGTAAGAAAGCACTGACATTTTTTTTTTATCCTTTGTCATTTCCAAAAGCTTGGTAAGAAAGCACTTGACATTTTTTTTTATCCTTTGTCATTTCCAAAAGCTAGGTAAGAAAGCACTGACATTTTTTTTTATCTTTGTCATTTCCAAAGCTTGGTAAGAAAGCACTGACATTTTTTTTTTATCTTTGTCATTTCCAAAAGCTTGGTAAGAAAGCACTGACATTTTTTTTTATCCTTTGTCATTTCCAAAAGCTTGGTAAGAAAGCACTTGACATTTTTTTTTTATCCTTTGTCATTTCCAAAAGCTTGGTAAGAAAGCACTGACATTTTTTTTTTATCCTTTGTCATTTCCAAAAGCTTGGTAAGAAAGCACTGACATTTTTTTTTTTATCCTTTGTCATTTCCAAAAGCTTGGTAAGAAAGCACTGACATTTTTTTTTATCCTTTGTCATTTCCAAAAGCTTGGTAAGAAAGCACTGACATTTTTTTTTATCCTTGTCATTTCCAAAAGCTTGGTAAGAAAGCACTGACATTTTTTTTATCCTTTGTCATTTCCAAAGCTTGGTAAGAAAGCACTGACATTTTTTTTTAAATTTCCAGGGAAGCTTGCGAACACCTGACCTTCAGTGGGAAAGAGTGAGAACGCAGGTCGATCACATTGTGTGGCCAGATGGCAAGCGCATAATTCTTCTGGCCGAAGGTCGTCTTGTCAATTTGTCATGTTCAACCATTCCGTCTTTTGTTGTTTCGGTAACGTCATCCACACAGGTGAGGATGATGATTGAATTGAATTAACTGAATCATTTTTCGTCACTTTTTTCATCTTCTTACTTTTTTGACTCAGCATTCCTTTTTTCTTCTGGTCACACATGTGCAACTGACCTGGGTATAGCTGAACTGTCAATGCAAATGCATTGGATGACTGCTCTCAATGTCAGATCACGCATCACCATTGAGAGCTGTTTGATTATTTGACAGCATTTCCCAAGAGTTCAGGTCAAGAAGTATCAATCACGACCTCTCCCATTTCCGACACTGTCCATCTTTGGCATGTCTTAATGCCTTACTGACTGCTTTTACCAAGATTACTTCACTTTAGTGGTCATATCCTGCAAATGAACAGATTTTCCAGAGTTTTATCACATCTGAAGATGATTTTGAGTGCTTCTAATTCTAAACCTCTTCTGCTTGCTGAGCCTGAACATTGATCGATTTGTTTTTCAGGCTCTTGCATTGATAGAATTATTCAATGCACCACAAGGCCGGTACAAGTCAGATGTCTATCTCCTGCCGAAGAAAATGGGTAAGCAAGCACCTATATTTTTAGACCGAAACAAGAATTGTGAAATTGCATGTGGGTTTGGAATCTTTCTTGGCAAAATAACGCAAATAGGACGCTAATTGTTCGTAAATGTTGAAAAATGTGACGTTTCGCCCACATGAATGTGGGGCTTTATCAAACACAATAGACAGATGAAACAGATCACTGGGTGCTGATGCTAGATCCAGACTGAAGAGTCCCGATCGGCTGGTTGCATGTGCACCTGGGTTTGATGAAGGTGTGGGGTTGTTGGTGTTTTGGGTGATCATTTGGCTGTGGGGGTGAGGCAGGGTGGCTGGTTCTATGTGAGATTCAGGTTGAATTCTGTGAAGTCCAGGGCAAAGTCATCTGTTGGGATAAGGAGGGGAAGGGGTGGGAAATGAGGGTACTTTTAGCAGTGAGTCGGATTGTCTGTTGCCAGATTGTGCCGGGTCGCCGTTCATGGCTTGTTTGTCGATGCCTGTGTGTCTGGACTCCAGATTTTTCTAATTCGGGTTTTGTCGCAGTTGCTTCTGACTTGGACTGAATTAAAATTGATGGTGTTGCCGGTTGGAGAGCGTGGCGGGAGAGGGCAGTGGCAAGGCGGTCTTGTTGGATGTGCTCATCCTATGGCAAGACGCCAACCCACCCTTCGAAACGTACATTCAACAGATCAACTCTTGCCACCACAACATAAAATTCACCCATGAAACAGAGAACAACAACGAAGTCAAACTTTCTGGACATCACCGTCCCGCCACATGCTCTCACAACCGGCCGCACCATGATCTTCAATGCAGCCCAAGTCAAACGTAACTGTGACAAACCCTAATTATAAAATATCTGGAGTCCTGCCACATGAACACAGGCAAACAAGCCATGAACGATGACAGAATGGAAGAATGTTTGCTTGGCAACAGACTCTCAGGCTCACTTTTTTGATTTTCCCTCGAGTGCTTTGCTTTCTTATAGTTTAAATCAACTTAACCAAACCGTTGTTTGCCTTTTTTCTTTTCATTGTTTCATGGATTTTTCAGGAACTTTTCATTCACCTTGATTTGTTTCATTTCATTGTTTCCACAAACTGCTGGGCCGTTCAGCGTTCTGTGAACTTTTTCATTCACCTTGATTTGTTTCATTTCATTGTTTCCACAAACTGCTCGGCCGTTCAGCGTTCTGTGAACTTTTTCATTTCCAATGTTCTGTTATTCTTTCAAGAGACAAAGCCCCCTTCTTCCATTCACTATTTGCATTGTGTTCGTTTTTTCCATGTTCTTTCATTTACTTTTTCAGATGAATATGTTGCGAGTCTCCATTTGGCAACTCTGGATGCACATTTGACCGAGCTAACCGATGAACAGGCAAAATATTTGGGCCTGAATAAGACGGGACCGTTTAAACCAAACTACTACAGGTGAGGAATGTTGAAAACTGTATGATGTAATAGTTAATGTCAATGTGTTGTTCTGGTCATCCTGTACAGGTCTAGCTTCTGACCCTTGAATATCCTTCTGTGCTTGGAATGACACCATGAAATCGAATGTGCGAAAGATGCTTTCCATGATGATGCAGTTTTGTTGCACAGAAAGAATACCATCTGGGTTCGATTCGAGTGATAACAAAGGTTTCATTTGTATCTCTCAGGGTTTCCAATTCAAATGCTGACATTTCTTTATTCTGGTACACAACCACTGTGAAACATTTACCTGGTTCCAGGCGATTGTCGGATCAGATGTCAAGTTTTGCTGACGACGTTCCAACCCCTGGACTGGCATCTTTTTCAAACGACATACTACCATGATCATGAATCACCATTCCGCAGCAACGACTTCAACTCCAATCTGTGACCCATTCTCGAACTGCACCAGTAGCGCAACACCTGCGGCAGAAAACATATCGCATCATCGGACTTGAGAGACTCCAGTCCAGGGATCGAAACTTGTCAGCAAAACTTGATATCCAATCCGACAATAACCTCAGGAAATTGTTATTGTTTAAGTGTTTGTGAAACGGATCATGGCGCCGTCGGGTACACAACTGTTTGCAGTCTGTTGATTGGCTCAAGTCCGTGCATCTGATTATTTTTCAAATTGGTCTTCTCCAAGAGGCACAGTCTGTCTGCGGGTGATGTAGGAGTTTTTGCTTCTACATCAGGCCTCTCCAAGCTTTGTTTTGTTTACTTTATTGGTAAATCGATGAGGGCCATCCGAATTTGTAATTTCTGCTCGGAATTTCTTCAGCACATCTGAAGAAAACAGACTTTATTTGCAGCTTTTTTGATCCGCTTCCGCCTGGACTACAATTCGCTTGGAGCAGAATTGTGCTGTTTGTTAGCTTGAGCACCTGTCGAAACTATCATGATAGACAAATTGATGTCAGCATTTTTTCAGATGGTCCATTATTTGACATGCATTTCGCTGGTAATCATCACAACTTTGCCTTGTGCAACTCTAAATCTTGGTTGTACTTCATATTTGATGGGTATCTGCATTTGCGGCTCTAAAAAAAAGAAAACCACCCCTTTCATGTAATTTCTAAAGAACGAATATCTTCCAAGGACTCCCACACTCTTTCCAGCTAAAGTGGTGATGTGGATGTCACTACATCTGTGTTCAAACTGAAAGTCCATGGTTTAAAATTGATGATGGCCTTAGCAGTGGCGTAACAATTAGCGGGGGGCCCTTTGCAATTTTTCCCATGTGGCCCCACCCCAAGCTTTGTCCCCCAACTCTGACCAATCCTGCAAATAGCGGGTGCCGACCAAAGTGGAGCTGTAACCTGAAGGTTCGTGCATGCACACCCATCATTAAAAGCATGCACGAAAACTGTGACATGGCCCAAAAAAAGAGAGACGAGGAGTACTCACATTCTGGTGTCAATTCTCACATGGGAATGCAAACGCAAGCGCATTTTGTGCCTGCCCAAAAGTCAAAAAAGAAAATTGCACCTACCTTGACAAGGTGGAGGATACCTCTGTAAGGAGGCGTTCAAATTCAAACACAAACGGCCAATTTCAAAAACACGAATTACCTTGATCTGCAGATTTTTCTAATGGAAGAAATCCAAATCTGCGTTGAGTCAATCCGCAGATTTGAATTATCTTGATCCACGGATTTCTCCAACAATTGGAAGAAATCCAAATCTCCGTTGTCAATCTGCAGATTTGAATTATCTTGATCCTGTGCCGATAAAAGAAATCGGCAGATTTTTATCAAATTATCTTGATCCACGGATTTCTCCAACAATTGGAAGAAATCCAAATCTCCGTTGAGTCAATCTGCAGATTTGAATTATCTTGATCCTGTGCCGATAAAAGAAATCGGCAGATTTTTATCAAATTATCTTGATCCACGGATTTCTCCAACAATTGGAAGAAATCCAAATCTCCGTTGAGTCAATCTGCAGATTTGAATTATCTTGATCCTGTGCCGATAAAAGAAATCGGCAGATTTTTATCAAATTATCTTGATCCACGGATTTCTCCAACAATTGGAAGAAATCCAAATCTCTGTTGAGTCAATCTGCAGATTTGAATTATCTTGATCCACGGATTTCTCCAACAATTGGAAGAAATCCAAATCTCTGTTGAGTCAATCTGCAGATTTGAATTATCTTGATCCTGTGCCGATAAAAGAAATCGGCAGATTTTTATCAAATTATCTTGATCTACGGATTTCTCCAACAATTCGAAGAAATCCAAATCTGCGAAAAATCAGGGTAAAATTTTGACTTATCAATTCCAAATCGACTGCAAGTCGAAATTTCAGCTCCGCAACTCGATATATCAACTGCAGCTCCAGATTTCAATTTTCTGACTTGAATTTTCTACTTCGTTTCAATAAATGTCGAATTTGCAACTCGACATTTCTGCTTGCAACTCGAAATTTCACCTTTGCAAATAAAGTTTTGAATTTGCTAACAATATTTTGACTTTGAAAGGTGAATTTTTTAACTCTGGCTCAAAAATTCAACTCTACAATGCAAAATGTCAACTTTGCAACTCTAGATTTCAACTTTGCACTTTTTCTGGCATTTGAATTTTGTGCTACAAATGAAATTCAATGCCCAAAGTGGGACGTTTGAAGGTGCAGAGCCCAAATATTGCAATGACCCTTTGCGTGACAAAGGCAGAAGTTAACGCCACTGAAAGACGTTTCTTGAAATGTAGACTTTTGCGGCTTGAATGTTTTCCTTTTCAATTCCAAAAATTTTGACTTTTTAAATCAAAATATTTAAAAATGAAAACCTTGCAAAGTTGCAACTCAAATGAATGACTTTGCAACTCGAAATTTCGAGTGGGAAGCTTGAATTTCAAACTTTGAAACTCTCGCCTGCGACATAAAAATGCAAAATTTTACTTTTGCAACTGAAAATATTGACTTTGTGACTCTGGTTTCGACTTAGTATCTCATAATTTCAACTATCAGATTCTAATTTCTACTAAGAATCTCAAACTTTTTAAATCTCAAAACAAATTCAAAATCCAGACTGGAACTTCACAATTTGCAACTCCAACTGGAAATTTCAACTTTGAAACTCGAAATTTCGAATTCGAAGTTTGAAATTTCGACTTGAAACTGGAAACCGTTCTCAACTTCCAATTTTGAACTCAACATGCGATTCAGCAATGAGAAATTTCACTTTCGCTACTCAAAATATCGACTATGTGACTCTAATTTTGATTTAGCATCTCAATATTTCGACTGAGATCTTGAAATATTGACCAGAAAACAAGAAATCAAAATTCGTCACTTTTAGACTGTCAACTTCAGACGTTACACTCCAACTCGAAATTTCAATTTCGCAAGATGAAATTTCGACTCTGCAACTCCGAAGTTTGATTTGGAATCTCGAAATTTCACTTTTAAACTCGGAAATTCGATTTTTAATTTTGAAATTTGTACTTTACGGATTGAAATTTCTCCTCTGAAACTTTGCTTCGGACTTTGCAACTCGAAATTCAGTTTTGGCATTGCAACTCAAAATTTCTTCTTTGCTGCTCCAAATGTTGACTATGAACTAGGAATTTCGACTTATCAACTCTCTCTTGCCATTGAATTTTGTTTTATAAAAAAATTGAATGCCCTAAGCTGGGCCCTTGAAAGCACGGGGTCGTCGAAAGGCGTGTGGTCCTTTGCATCACCATGGCAATAGTTAATCCACTGGCCCT
>JASGXE010014373.1:0-11838 GCA_030068105.1 Sinentomon sp. SZTP_YWyxl | reverse complement strand
TTTGGGACCATAACTACCTACCGGTCAAGCCCACGGTGATCGAGACAAACTGATCACTCCCAACTTCAACAACTCTTGCACTTGCTCATCAACAACTCTACATATGCAGAGCCAACCTACGAGCTCCCATCCTCACTGGTGTCAACATGCCTGGGTACCTGTGGCAACCATCCATGCATGTAGGTTGCCCTTCTGCAAAACTGAATTGCCCTTCTCATGCCCATTCTGTTTGGGGTGTGCATCAGCCATTTTATTCTACAATAGGTATCTAGGGCCTACCAAGAACTGGTTTGAAACCATAATGCAAGCATTGTGTTGTTTATTTCCTCCCAGCTCAAAGGCATCAATTTTTATTTTTTCCTTGTCGGTCGAGTAGGCCTATGTTGTAATCAGAAGGTGTGCATAAGTTGCTTTGAAGCATTTTGATAGGCATTTAGACATCAGTAGTTGATTTCAGCAAAATGCAAGATTTCGACAGTGATGACAGTGGTCAAATGGATCAGACTGGATGTGAGGATGGCAACACCCGGCTGTCAGCAGCTCACAATTCCGATGAATTTGATAGTGACTACATGGATAGTGATGAGGTAAGGCATCAGCAGTAGGTACCAAGGTATTTAATGAGTTGCCCCCAGAGTGCAAACATGGTGAGCAAACGCAAGAGTACCTAGCGGTTGACTGAGTAGCATAAGCCTGGGTGTAGATTTCACTCTGGGTGAAACATCTTGGTTTCTGTTACTGATAGGGTATCTATCACCTTGCTGTATTTTTTGTCTGTTTCGGCGAAACTGTGTGTTTTTTTTCTTCGGATTTTTGTCTAAAGAAGGTCCGCATCCTAACAGTTGTGAGTAGGCCTACAACCAACCTGGCCAGATGTTCATGTTAAAATCTCAGCCTGCTGTGTATCTTGGTTCTTAAATAGCCAACCGGCTACTAATGTCAACAAAAGTGGCAATTGGAAAAAATACCAAAGGTGTGGCTTGCCAAGACAGGTTATTCAGATGATTTGGCCTGATTTACCATTCCGTTTTTGTCTAGTCAATAGCTGGTTTTCTAAAATGGTGAATCTTGTGGCAAAACTGGCAAATGACACCAAAGAACTTGCTTTTTCATATTTTTTATTCATTGTGCCTCAATTACAGGACACCCGAAACACAATTGGAAATGTACCCCGCAAGTGGTATGACACGCACCCCCACATTGGATATGACTGGGACTCGGAACGAATAATGAAACCAAACAAGTCGGACGAGGTGGAACTTTTCATGCGGAAAATGGATGGCACTGATGACTTCTGGTGAGTCTTTGGAAGAAGTACCTACTTTACCATCTCTTGATGAAACTTTGATCGTGGCTGCTTCAAACCCAAGAATACCTGGGACAACACCACACTGAACTTTTTTATTGACCTGAATTGGCCACTAGGCCTATAGAATACCTACCAAAGAAAATTTGGTTACTCACCAGTCACCTGAAATTTTCAAGAAAACAGATAAGCACATCAGGTATTCTTTGGTCGGCCTACCAACTTATTTTGCATCATGTTTTACTGACTTTCAAGAAATTAGGCCTAAACAAAAAGGCCAGATCATCTGCGGTCGTGGAGGCTAGGTAGCCATGGTCATTTCCATAAATTTTCAAATTGAACAGCAGCCATGTCAAAGCCTAATTTTCCACCCTCTTAAATAATGATCCTACAAAACTCCTGCGTGCGAACTGCCAATCCAATTCCTGCTGTGATTGCTTGTACAAATCCTGCTTGTACAATCCAATTCCTGCTGTGATTGCTTGTACATCCTGCTTGTACAATCCAATTCCTGCTGTGATTGCTTGGAGAATTTCAAAGTAGGTACCTAGGTACCTGCTTTCATGACCCCCTCTGGCTGATTTGCAAGGGACTCTGTGACCACGAAGGTCAGAGGACCCCGCTGACTACTTAGACCTGGGGATTCTCTGGCCGTGTGGGCCATGAGACCCCTGGGCACATTGAAAGCTGCAGACCCCTGTTGCATGCAAAGGGAGGCCAAGGAACCCTTCCAGACAGTGAAGGTCAGGGAGTATTGGAATGTCTGAGGAGGGGGACCAGGTGGTAATTTTCAGGAATCTGCATTTCTCCCCCAAACCCCTGCCAGGGGCTCCTCCACCTTACCATTGGATCCCTGCTGGGCGCAGCTGTCCCTCAGACTCCATGCGTTAGGAATGGCCTCAAGCCGGAATTACACCCTCAGGGTCCTCCCGATGAGAATGTCAGGTGTAGAGATTCGATATCTGAAAGAAAAATACCAAGTTAGGTGGGCACCTGAATTCGACGCAAACCGTGGGCCTACAACCTCATGATGTATGTCTTTTTGGCGTGAGCATCTTTTCGTTCATTTTGTTTCCTGGCTGCCGAACAGGTTTCTTTAAATTTATTTTTCTTGCTTGGCTTTAAAAATAGGTTTTGCTGGATTTCAATTCTGTTGAAATTCAGCACATTGTAAGTAAAACGCAGACAGGCTGGGATGTTGTTTAATTGCTTTTGCAACATTTTTCCCCTTTTATTATCAGGAGGACTGTTGAGGATCAGGACACTGGACAGGAGGTCATGCTCAGTTCAGAAAATTTGGAGACTGTGCAAAACCTAACTGATAATCGTGTACCAGACACTGGTTACGATTTATATGCGGTGAGTAGGTACCTATGTGTAAAAAAATTCACCATTGTCATAATCACCAGACACCACTTTTTCTGAGAGGTGAAACACCTTGAAAATGGAAAAATGTGTGTCAAAAATGTTCTGATGCTTTCCTCCACGCATCACAACAATGAGATGCAGAATTCCCAATTTGCAGCTTGAGCATTGTGAGATCCTCTTCTTGCATCAATTCAATGTCGGCCTGGCAATGCTGGGCATGGTTTAAGCTTGGGTCCACTTTTTCAACTTTGTCTCCCAAGTGAAACTTGTGAGAATCTCATTCACTAGGCTTAGGTAACCCACTAGGTGTTGGCAGTGCATTTATCTTCCCACTGTGACAGCAGAACAGAAATTTTTATTGCTTGGAATTTGTCCAAATTTTTAATTAACCGAATTGAAAATAAAAATCCAGAAAATAAAATTTGGCGCCCTCCCAGTGGTGAATTGGCAAGTGACAGGCCAGAAAAATTTAAATGATAACCGTTCTGGATGACAAATGAATTTTGATTTTGAGGCCTCAATCCGATTGTATGTGTGCACTGTATGTGCCAATGAAGACATTCCGCCCTCCTCTGAAAGATACAAACTTGCCTGCCTCCATAGCTGTGAAGATGAAATTTTGCAGAAGCAATTTTCTTTTCAATCTTCATTTGCAAGCCACACAACAGAGAGAAGGGCAAAAGGACCTGCAAAATAACAAAGGTGCTTTCGCAAGAAACAAACGTCTAAAATGGCCGTGATGCAGAAATATTTCAGAGATGCATCTGGAAAACCCATTTCGGAGAAAACATGTTAAAATTTTCAGCCACCTGTTTCTGAAGACCTCACCTTGGCATCCTTGTGAAATTCCTTTGTTTTGCCACGTCAAGCAATGTGCCAGGCAGTCTGCCTTTAACATCTTGTCTCCAGTAACTCATGTTCTGGTAAGCAATTATACATATTTAGAAAGGTGCAGCCATAGCTCCTACTTTACTGGGCATTGTGCCTGCCAAAAAACTGCAACTATTACAACCTGCACTCCAGGCTAGGTGTGATTCTTGATGCAGGAGTCTGAAAATTGCTCATCGGAAAATTTAAAACAAAAAAAAATTGATTGTCCACTGGCTTTCTTACCAATTTGGCACGACTTTTTCATCTTGCATGATTCTTTTTCATCTCTTTTTTTCTGTCAAGCCATGGGTCGAGTGGTTTACCTCCGATGTGCTTCAGATGCCACTGCGTGCTTTCCCAGAGCACAAGCGCTCCTTCCTGCCTTCAAAAATTGAAAAGATGAAAGTTTCCAAGATGGTCCATAACATGAAACAGGCCATCAGGCTTGGCATCAAACAGAAGCCGAAGGCCAAGGACGAAGAGGGGCCAGGCAAGGCCTTCTACATGATGTGGGATGATATGAAGGATGACATCAACGAACAGGTCATGAAATCAAATTTCACCAAGCTCAGGCTTCCTCACCATGCAGAATCATACAACCCACCGAAAGAATATCTGTTCACTGAAAAAGAGGTTTGTCTGTCACCAAATGATGTGTGAAACTGGTTTGGTTTGCTTGCGAATGGGCACCATACTGATCATTTTTGTCTTTGTTTCATGCAAATCGGATGAAAATTGAACGAACTGTGCTTGATTGAAGATCCGACTCACCACACCATTTTCAACTGTTTTTGCCGAAAATGCTTTCGCTTTCATCGCTTTTTTCTCGAGGCCACGTTTATCAACCTATTTTGGCACAAAACTTGAGTAATTTTGGTCCGAATGAGCTGAAATTTTTACCAATTCCTCCTGACGCCTTGGGTAAATTTTTGAACTAGAATTATGGCCCTATCTTCATAAGAACCTCCTTTTTTGAAACTTCATTGATAAAATTGTCTTGCTTCTTTGCTGTTCTGAATTTTACCGCTGTAAAAATATCAGAAATTGATGAGTGTTTGTTATGATTGTAGCCCAGATTTTAGATGCACCCCTGTAGAGTCTCTGTGCCAAATTTCAGCTTGATATCTCCAGTACTTTTCAAGTTTTTGCTTATTTCTATGAACGCTCATTACGCGGTACGTTTTGACTCATAACTCTGAACAGGCATAAGATACTGACATGTACTAAGTGCCAAACGAGATATTTTATTACACTCTAACCTCATTACAAAGGCCAATTGAATTGAATAAACGGAGCCAAAAATAGTCCGAAGGGTGCAACCGTTACCATAACAGGAAAAATTAGTAAGACCTTAGAAAGCAAGTACTAAGTCCACCTTCTCAATGGGAAATGTGCTTCTACAACCTCAATCGCGAATGAGGCCTATGTGCCAAATAATGTTCACATTTTTGAGCCTATTCAGTCAGATTTCACACTCCTGCAGATTTTGGAACATATATACCTTGTGAGAGCAGCACTGAAAATGTGCCCAAATGCATGCTCTATCTCTATCGCTATTTGCAACAAAGGTGGGTCTTCAGGAGTGCACCGAGAGCACTGCGACCTGCCCCATAATGTGAAGCCAGCAACCAGAAATTTCTGCTGGGAACAAATTTCTCAAGGTTATTTTCAGACAAAACAAGACCGACCAGATTTTTTGGCCACTCTGTTGTGTGTTTTTCTCTCTTCAAAACAATGCCAGTGGCAATGCTGCACCAGGGATCAAAGGGATCCTTGGATTGATTTGCAGGTGACTCTTCTGGCAGTACCTACTACATGCTCTGTCATAGATCATTTTGCACGTACCTACCTAAACTGCGATAAATACAGCCCTATTCTTGGATCGCAATTATTGCGGGTCTCGTGGTAAACTCCGGTGGGAGTTGTTGTGTTGGTTATCAGGTACTTGTTCCACATCTCATTTTGTCGTTGTAAATAGACTGATCATAATAATTTCCACCAACCCTTTTTCTGAATCTTTTTTCACCTCCCACCCACCCAGCTCAATGAATGGCAGAAGTTTGTCGATGAGCCATGGAAGAGGAAGTACAACTTTGTTCCAAAACTGTGCAGGTCATTGCGTGAGGTCGATGCCTACAGTAACTACACGAGGGAACGCTTTGAAAGGTGCATGGATTTGTACATGTGTCCAAGGGGCATCAAACTTAAGGTTAGTGGGATTGGGATTTGTTGTAGAGCCTTATTGACATGGTTCCAAGCTTTGCCTGATAAGAGGCCATTGACAGATTGGAGGAAAGTTCGGTGACATTTCAATTCCTGGGCTGGAGTAGTTCTCAAGTCTGAAGATGTGATACATTCTGTTGTGCATGTGCTGTGCCACTGGTTCAGTTCGAGCTGCATTATGGACCATTCGAGCTGCACCAATTGCACAACACCAGCGGCACGTATCGCATTTTCAGACTTGAGAAAGGCTTCCAACCCATGGAGGGGGTCGAAATGTCATAACCAAACTTTCCTTCTGATCTCACAAAGGCCACTGATCAGGTATACTGGCCTTTGTTTATAGTGCGGAACTGTTTATAGTGTTCGTGATGTTGATCGTGGCACTAGGAAAAATAATTTGACCACTGCTTTGTTGAACTTATGGTAAATATTATTTTCTGTCGCCAGCGAGCATTTCAGCGAAGCAGACCAGACTGACCCTCCATCCCATCCTGTGTTTTCAACAAATATTTTTTGGTGAAAAAACTTTGGCTTTTGAAAATCCTCCGCTGCCACATTTTGTTTTTAATTTGACGAAACAAGCATTTTGCAGCAAATTTCCAGCTTTCTTTTGATGTCAGGTGCAAACTCAATTTTTTATGGATTTTCACACAGCTATGCTTGAATCAGTTATAGCCACAACTTCGGGCATTTTCAGAATCATTGCTTGTCGATTTCTCATCAACTTGTGAAGCATCACCATTTTTTGAATCTGGACACATGAAATTGTTTCTTGCTTATGTTTCACAGGAGGCTTCGGCATGATGGCCTTTTTTATTAACCAAGTCCAATTAAGCAGCTGCTTTGTCACCAAATCCATGGCGCTGTGCTTTGCACTTCAGATAGACCAGACACGAGTGTGTAGCCTGAACTCAAACTCCAGAGTGCCGCATAGGGAGCTCTGCTCAGACTAAATCAGTGCCTCTGCTCCGTGTCTGGATTAGGAGGGCACCAATCATGACACTCTGTGTCTTGGTGCCACTGCATAAACAATGCACCTGACTTGAGTATTGCACCCATGTGAGCACCAATTATGGCGCTCTGGACAGGAAGAGGTTAAACAATCCCACCGACCTTTGCGTGTATCAGTTAACATTGTATCAGCTGGCCCTTTACTCGCCTTCTGAGTGCCTGTAGACAAAATTACAACATGTAATGCTCCATTTTTTCTTTCTCATTCCCTAGTTGAAGATAGACACAGAGGACCTCATCCCCAAATTGCCTTCGCCTAGAGACCTTCAGCCATTTCCAACTGTTGAGAGCATCACATATGTTGGTCACTCTGACATGGTTAGGACTCTCTCTGTGGAACCAGCTGGACAGTTTATTTGCACCGGTTCGGATGACGGTACTCTCAAGAGTGAGTTATCCTCTGCCACATTGATATTGGGATTGGCAAATGAAGGCCCAAATTTGCTTTTTTTGCATCCTTTGTTTTACTGATTGGTTGGCTGCTCTGTTTACGAGGTTGTTGGCTGCTCTTCGTAAAGAGCAGCTGTTGTTATTATGCATGCAGCATTAGAAAAGGGGCATCAGCCTGTTGTGCATGTATGTGAGACCTAGCGTAAAATGGGGTTTACCCTCTCTTGCCTGAAAAATTGCACTGCACCACATGGATGGGCACTTACTAGGATTGTGGCCTATCCACTGGCATTATTTGCTTTTTCTGCCACATCATTTTTTTAAAATGGTGAGAACCTGATGTAGGTTGTTGTCGCAATGCGGAGCAACTTGCAGAAGCCTTCTCGATGCTCCTTGTTCGATGTTACAACACACTCTCAGGTTTTTATTGACCATCAGCAAACTTACCGGAAGGCTGATAAAATCAAAATCATGGTCGTACACAAGCTTTTGCAATAAATTATGAAAAAGTGACCGGGCGCATATCTATGTATATCTATATCAATATCTAGGGAGCCATCGGAATCCGAAATGAACTGTTGCGGGGTTCCCCAGGTCGCTGACCCATGAGCTGCTCCATTATCCCAAATTCAAGACGAAAGTGGAGGGAGTTTCACAAAAAAAAAAAACAGGCACCTAGATGAGAACCCCAACCTAACATATCAAGATCCCAATTTCCATGCATTTATTCCATGCATGGCAAACACTGCCCTCTGAGATTCTGGTCTGAAGCAAGCAATACTGTTTCTCTTTGTCATGGAAGAGTTGGAAAATCAACATTAGCCAGTCACAGAATTGCTTTTTATCCATTAATTTTAAATACTTATGGATGACAAACATGAGCAACACAAACTTTTCATTGCTTCTTCATTTGTCTACAGTCTGGGAACTGTCGACCGGTCGCTGCTTCAAGTCCATTGACCTCAATGCTGGTGTCATCAAATTTGTCATCTGGTGTCCAAACAAGCAATTGTCATTGATTGCTGCTGCTGTTGAGAAGAGAGTATTCCTTTTGAATCCGTTGGTTGGATCACGGTCGATTTATGTACAAACTGACAACTTACTTGCTGCAGCCATCAACAGCAACGAGGCTGGGCAAAATGCTTCAGATGGTAAGATTTCTGTCCACACCACTTGCAGATCACTTGCAAACCTTTCTTTCATAACATTCCTGACTCTTACATGTCAGAACAGATAACTCAGAAATTCTCAAGTGTGTCCTGGTTATTTGGCCTGAAATTTATTGTAATGGGCATAAAAGCATTCCTGTCCCGACAACAGTTTTCAGAAGTGATTTTGTGATGCTGTCATGTGACCAGGAATGAGCAACAGCACGTGGTGTTATGGAGCCAATACTGATGCAGTATGAATGAAAATGGCATGGGTTGGAATGAAAATGGCAAAACAGCTCATTGGATTGAACCCAAAGCACAAGGAAAAAAATTATGGGGCCGATGTGCCTCAGGATATTAATCATCAATCACGACATGGTCTATTTTTTTTTTTCATTTCACCACCAGCTTCAGAGTCATTGGCTAGCAAACATCAGAATTCCTGGGGTTTGGCACCGAAATCCTGTCAGATCTGAATTGTTGAGGTTGAGTTGAAAAAGATGAACTTGAGGTTGATATTCGAGTTTGTTAATCCATTATTTATTTTGATTCATCATCAGTCATCACTTCATAGTTGTGGCAGAAATGTGAGTTCATTATGTTTCATTTGACAGCATGTGGGCCATCACAAATTGGTGAATCAAATGATATCCGAATTCAGTGTTGTGTTTTGGCCACCGAGAAGGGGAAAATAGGTCTCCATGCTTGTTTTGCTGTTTGAAATCATCCAACCAAGCAATGTCACTTGAATAAACGAGAGGTGAACTTTGGGAATATTTTACAGTCGACTACTTGATGCTTTTATGCTATCTTTTTTACGTTTTTCCTATCAACTGCTGGATTATGCTGAACAAAATCAAACCTACCTTACAAAATAAGAACAATGTGATTTGCATTTTCTTTTCTTATGCTCTATTGAATCTGAACCCACTTGTTGAACATTTTTTTTTTTAATCCACCCTCCATTTGAATGAATGATTACAGTGCATGTAATTTCCTCTTGCCTTAGAGTCCCAGAAGGAATCCAATGCACTTGAAAACGGAGTGAAATGGAATGTTGTCAAATCTGATGAGGATAACTGGAACCTTGGAGTCCGCCTAGTCATTGACCATTTCAAGGAAGTGTCAAGGATCGATTGGCATGCAAAGGGTGATTATCTTTTAGCAGTGTTACCAGATGGTCTCAGTCGGTCAGTGATCATTCACCAACTGTCAAAGAGGAAGTCACAGATTCCGTTCAGGAGGCTGAAAGGACTTGTTCAGTGTGCAATGTTTCATCCCATCAAACCGTTCCTCTTCGTCGCTGTAAGTTTTTTCTTTTCTATCAGAGGAGCTTGTTTTCTGTGCATTATTTTGGAAGCGTAAAAAACTGGTGGATGAAAGAACAATTGACCATCTATCAACAATCTGCAATGTTGGATACTGCCATAAAAATCACAAAATTTCAAAAAGTTGATGTGCAAATTCTGCTAGGCTAGTCATTTTTGCACAAAAATAGGCAGTTTCAAAATTAATTTCTTGATGCAGGCACATCTTGTTTGCATGGCAATATCAGCTGGATTCGTGGAACACTACTGGGTTCTGCCAGACTCTTCCCAAATTGGATCCATCCTTGTGGCTCAAAGCTGTGTGATCCTTCAGAATCTCCATTTACTCCCGGATTGTACGGGTGTGTGCTGTTGGTGGGCGAGCAAGGATTGTGCTACCCTCCCACACTTGGGTGTGTCCTTAAAAGGATTTCCTTAGAAGACTTCCTGCCAAACTATTTTGTTATTTGTCCAACAGCTCTCAGGAGCTGAAAGGGGATTTTTATCTGTCTTAAGGCAGTGTTTTCTCCCCACATTCAATGTGGCACAATGTACTACCGGGAAATGCTGGTTTTTAAAAATCAACATTTCGAATGTTGAAACTACCCATACATCTGTGTTTGCAGCGTATGTGTTAAGATCAACAAAGGTCGGAATCAGTTTTTGCAGAAATTCTCAAGCAAAATAAATGTTCCGTAACAATAAAATATGACTTCAGAACATTCCTATATACTTCCTCTATTGGAAATAAGTACTCGTAAAATGGGGAGCCTAAATTCAGAGTTGGTCCAGATAGGCTTTTGGCCTGACATTTTTGTCATCACCAGCAGGGCAGGCCCGTGCCCAGTGTACCTGTATTATTATTTACAATTGAGCTGTTTTTTTTTTACTTTAATTTCCAGTCGCAGCGCCACATAAGGATTTACGACCTTCTCAAACAACAGCTGATGAAAAAGCTGATGTCAGGTTCCAAGTGGATTTCCAGCTTAGCTATTCATCCTGGTAAGCATTAGAGAAGGCCTGACTCAGATGTCGTGTTTTCGTTGAAATCTTTGGATCTCCTCATTGGCACTGAAAAATATTGCTTTTCGTGAAGGAGGTATTTTTTGTTACTGCTGCAAAATTCAGGCCCCATTTATGGGCATGAAAAGATTCTGTGCCCATGATTGAATACGATGGTTATTTTTGGTAGAATGTTGAGACAGCATTGCCGATATATTGAACAGGCCAGCTTCATCAATAGTTTTGCACATTTCTTTCAAACTACAGCTGAGAAAATTGAACTTTTGACCTGAGTTGGTACAACTCTGGAAGACAGAATGGCACAATTTGCAATGCAATAGAAAGGGGACACAGTCGTCAGACGATGTTGAAACAAAACAGAACAAAATTCACAGTCAGATCCATATGTAAAAATTGCAACAAAGTGCAGCATTTCTCTATCACAGCGTTGAGCTTCATCAGGCAAACCAGCAAAGACTGCATTGAAGCATGACTGGGGTTGTGGTGCAATATCAATCGCTGGCTGTTTGGGAGATGCGGAGGCGGTGAGGGAAAGGTTGGGGTAGGGGGGCTGTGGTATGATGCTGGTTACATTGATGTAGTTACGTTGGATCCACCAGGAATGCAGGTGGGTCAAGCAGGAATTCATGTTTGATCACTGTTGTTGGGGGGGGGGAGGGATGCAGGGAATTTGAACCTCGGCACTCTCACAGCATGGAAGTTACTCCGCCCACCCTACGCAATAGTCTGCCGAACACAAACAAGCCACTCCACGAAACAACAATCCTAAGTCACTTCAAATTCCTGCACTTCCCCCTGACAACTTGGATCTTGAAGAAATGAATGCTTTTCAAGCAAACTAACAAAAAGCTGCTGGGGAGGAGGTAATGGGGAACTGCCTGATCAGTTGACAGTGAAATGTGGGAACCCACACTTCTTGTCCGAAACTGAAGGAACATTCAATGAGACCCTTGTTTTGGGTTTCATTGCCACATATGAAATCATCTAAATGTTGAAATCTTCATAGCAATTTATTGCATTTCATTTCAGTCGAAGTTTGCCGAAAGGAATCGTCCGGGGACTGAAACATGAACCGTAATCCCATAGTCAGTGGGCACCTAAATCGCTCCTGCTATTTTCTGAGTTTTGTTTTGAACTGTGCGAGGGGTCACATGTGAATGGTAGGGCTGTCAAACGGGCAAGAACTCAG
>JASGXE010014372.1:0-21737 GCA_030068105.1 Sinentomon sp. SZTP_YWyxl | reverse complement strand
GTTTTCAATCCGTATTTTTAAGGAACGAATGCACTCGTATGCCAAGACCTATTAGAGGACCTTTGACATGTTTCCAAAGCAACGTTTCCGAGACTGAGGGCTGAGCTCTGTTAAGTTACAGTTGCAGTTACTCGATTTTGTAGTTGCAGTTACTCGATTTTCCCGCTACAGTTGGGCGTGGCGGTGGTTCGAATGTCCTGTTAACCGAAACATTGCATGAAATTTTTCGCAGTATGAACCTTCACAGCACGAGAGGTTCGGTCAGAAAATAAAATCACATATACAGAGAAAACACTGATTCGATTTCGAAGCTAACGGATGGGGGGACAATGCAGAACTCCAGTTCTGGGTTTTGCCCTGTCATTGATTAAAGGGGGACAATGCGTCATTAGGGGGTAATCCGGAACGCTTGGTGGTGGACGGAAAGTACTGTGTGGGTTGTCGACTTTTAGCATTTTTCTTTGCTTTTTCTCCACCAAATCAGTGAGCTCAGGGAAACTAGAGGGGAACCTAAAGTGCGTTCATTTTCAGAATGGTCCGCGCCAAAACTCCCAGCAAAACGAAGGTGGGAGCGGGGGCACGACAGTGGTGTCCAAATTGTGCATCATTCTTTGCCTGAATATCCGAGTTGTTTCATTTAAGCGCTATTTTCGAACTGAAATTCCCAAATGCGCCGGTGGTTCAGTGGCAGAGCGTTGGACTTTCGATCACAAGGTCGTGGGTTCGAGTCTCGCCATGGGCAAAAATTTTTAATTTTCATCTGGCACATGTTTGCTTTGGCAAAACATATCACAGATGGAAAAGCAACCCAAACATGATTTTGAAATTTTCCAGACATGAATACGTGTGCCTGTGTTCCAGTTGTTGGCAACAACAGCAGATTTGGCCGCACACCATTGCAGGTCGGTGCCAATAATTGCAAAGTGAGGGCCAGCGAAGTTTCGGATCAGCGCTGCACCAGAAGTGCACATTTCAAAAGCCAGGAGCGGAACGACCAGCAAACCAGACTGATCGTGGTCACAGAAAATTGAAAAAACTCCGAAAAATAGAATTATCAAAAGATTGAGAGGTGAAAACCGACAGAGTTTCGAAAATTGAGGCCTGCGGCTCAAAATCTCAGATTTCCGATTTTTGCACAAATTTGCACATCCCTGTCTGCAAAAAGCGCGCGGACCATTCTGAAAATGAACAGACTTTAGAAATGCGTCATGAGGGGACAATCTAAAACCCTTGAAGATGGATGCACAAGTCCTTGGTGGTCAATGTATTTTTTGACTTTTTTATCTCTTGTTTTTCTCCACTAAACCTCTTTTGCCCTTTTTCATTGCGCGGCAGTACAGCCGTTCGCATCGCAGCCCCTTTCGCATCGCAGCCCTGTTTGTTTGCTGTACCGCTGTACATGTCACAAAAATATTTTTTTCTGACTTTTTGACTTCAATCATGATTTTTTAGATGGCATGATTTTTTATGATTTTTTATGATTCATTATGATTATTATACCCGTACATATGATTCATTTTGATACAAATAATTCATTATGGTACATATACGTATGCTTCATTTTTATGATTTTTATGATTTTTTATGATTCATGAATCATTTTTTATGATTTTTCAGATGGCATGAGATGATTTTTTAGATGGCATGGTGACAAATCTGTTTGTTCTCATTGTTGTACTGTTGTGGCGCTCCATTTTTTTCTATTTTTAAAAGTAAATAAAAAATGCTCAAAAATAAAAAAATAAAGAAAAAATCGCCATGGGTGGGATGCGATCCCACAGCCTTTCGCATCGCAGCCCTGTGCCTTTTCGTGCGCTTTTTGCCGAACCAGCAATTCATTTTTCCTTGGAGCAAGTCTGCTGTATCCACGTCTGCTGGATGATTCTTTTCGAATGAAGTCGCATGATCCACTTCGGATTTTGGCGTGTTTAGAAAATTCGCAACCGGAAAAGCGCTGTTGCTGAAACAGAAAAAGGCTAAGGAAACGGATGCCAATTATCCGATCCTGTTCCATTTGAAGACCCTATTTGAAGTGAGATTTTTAGGAGATCCGACAAGTTCTAACCAAAATGGTCGTAAAAACGCTTTTTCACCATAAACTCTATTTTGCACGTTTTCGGTTGTCCATGTTGCTCTGTTGAGCAAATTCGGTGCGAACAAAAATTGGCGAAATTTCTTCCACAAAGGGTTGTTTAACATTCACAAGAACAACCCCCCAAGGGGACCGGTGACTGGGTCGTAGAACGAACTGAGGCAGAAGTGGACTGACGCAGAATTTTCGCATTTTTGGAGGCTGATTTTTTTAATTTCTCCGGGTTAGGTTAGGATAGGTCAGGTTAGGTTAAGTTAAGTTCGGACAGGTGTAAGCTACCACCTCGATGCAAAAAATCCCTTCAAAACTCCCTCCTTTGTCCAATTCTACCTCAGTCCACTTCTGCCTCAGTCCGTTCTATCCCAGTCCCCCGATCCCCCCAAGCTCGCAGCGATAGAAATTTTCATCAAGAAGAAATTTCCATTTGCCATTCACGAGATTATGCAGATGATAGTAAATGCGAATTTGAGTGTAATGAATACGCACAGTCCGTTTGCATCCTCCCAAAGAATGCGAGGGGGTGAGCAGCCGTTCCGCTGACCAAACACGGAACGCCGTCTTTCTGGTATGATGGGGTTTTCCCCCGCGAACTATTTTGTTCTTTCTTGGCATTTCTCCTGCGGGACGTCATTTCAAGTTTTCGCGGAGGGAGAGACAAACTTCACCTTGAGCCGAGCACCGATCCAGTCCGGGGGTCTGGGGGACTCCTCCCCCAGAAGCTGAAGAAATTTTGAAATTTGGTGTGCATTTCTGAGTCCATTGGTGTTCGTGAGGTCAAATTTCATGCCAGAGCGAGCCAGAAGCAGATGTCAAGGGGCAAGTGAGCCCCCTTCTCTCTGCACTCTTAAATAAAGTTCCTTGCGGTTCGCTTGCATTGCGATAATTTAATGGATCATCGTCGGGATCGTTCCGCTGGGGAGCAAGAAAGCCAATTCAGGTTGCTTGTCTTTTTGGTCACTTACGAATACTCCCCTTTCCGGAAAACCTCTCTTTGAAAATACTTCGAAAATAATACCAATGCTACTATGAAAATAATACCAACACCCAACAACACACGAACAGCTAATTTTCCGGAAAGTGGTCCACACAAACACACAAAGACATGCAGTTATATTGGAGCCGCAGGTCGAGGCACAAGTCTACTTATTCGAGTTCCTGACCACAAGATGTGAAGTGAAGGGCATATGTTGGGGGCGCATGAAAAACTGGGGAGAATATAGCCAATTGGCACGCAGCCATCTTTTCACCCTATGACCGTCGGCGGGTTCCCAGTCCGGTTTCCCGTTTTTGACTCAAAATTACCGGCGCGCAGAGGAGCAGCACTTTGGTCACAGCCAAGGGAGGTTGGATGAACCAGTCAATTATCCCGAGCGAGAGAGGAGAGTGCAGGAGGGAATGTGGTTTCCGCCGCAATGCACGCAGGTGTAAGGTACTGAGGTATTTTTTTCCAATCCACTTCCGCGCACAGGAGCTTCGCAACAGCCAATCCCGCCGTCTGAATTTATGACGTCATCAAATTTGGTATTTTCGCCTTGCCATGCTATCGCTTTTCGCCATTTGGCATGTTTGCCACCGTTAGGTTTGGTTAAGTTAGGTTTCGAAAATTAAATGTTGAAATTAGCTGCGGAATTCCCAACAACCAATCAGAGGCGCGCCTTTAGGAAGTGGATTTGGAAAAAATACGCGTAACTTAGCTTGAAAAAATGCACAAGACATTTAATTGGTGTCGAGCGAAAGTCTCAATGGGATGAAGACATCTTGCAGGATCGCCAACGACCAGAACTTACCAAAAAATCTTTTTCTCAAATTTCACGTTTTCACATGATGTTAGGCTATTTTTTGACATCCAATTGCCATAAAATCAGAACGAAGCTTTTTCAAAAAAAATCTTCCGTCGCCGTCAATTTTTTTTGTCTCGGGGTCATCACTGCCGAAAATGTTGACATGCCTGCTGGACTCTTTCGAAAAAGTATAAAAGACCAATAAAAAGTCAGTGAAAGTATAGTGGAACAGAGACTCACCGAAGAAACAGAGACAAAATACAATCGTATACAGGACAATGAATACAATCCGAACGTCCTGCCTGTCGAACAGGTATTCCGTGTCGGCAGCCTCATCGCCGTAGAGAGATCCGGTGTAATTGACCGCGGTCTTGTTGTTGGACATCCCTAGATCTGGATGCAGGAGATCGTAGCCGGAACAGTTTTGGTCTTCATGACAGTTGATCCGACCGAGTGGGTCGGACGGAATACCCTGCATTGGGTCATCCATTTGACATTTCCCGTGTTAAACATACACATTCGGTGACGATAAATAGTTCGGTGAAGGTGTTCGTGACCATGGGGAAAGTGTACAGCACAGAGGACATAGTGGACAGTAGGTTCATTTCAAATCTTTGGTTTCGGTGTTCCGGGTGTTCCAACACGGAAGATCACTTTTTCAAATCCTAATTCTTTGACGTGCAACACTGATGTTCATTTATCGCCCGAAACTGTGACTTTTCGGCAGGATTTAATTTCCACCCGCGAGCCGACGCTGTTGAAAAACTTGAGTTCAGATCCTGTCGCCAAACATTTGGCTACAAAATGAAACCTTCGCGAAATTATTTAGGTAAACAAAGTGCGCTGTCTGAACGTAACTTTGTGGCACCACCTTCTGTCGCGATCTCGTGTTGCAGCACTTGGTTAACAACATTTCTACCCCAAAGTAGCCAAACAACAACCTTTGACCTTTTCACGAGAGCAATGACAGCAACAATTTCCGCCTTGTAAGATTGCTGGATTGAACGGATTGCCGGAATAACGTCTAATTTTCGGAAGATCTAAAAAGTGTTGTCAGTCCCGAATTGACACGCTAACCAAAATTAACCCAACCTAACCTGACCTAACCTATCCTGTCCTAACCTAACGGAGCCTATCCTATAACCTATCCTGTAACCTACCCTAACCTACCCTAACCTAATCTAAACCCAACCTATTCTTCAGTTGATTTTCGTCTGGAACTACTTTACGCACAGTTTTAGACCTTCTGAAAATTAGACGTTACTCCGCGCACCCGGTTGAACAAGAAATGGGTAAGAATATGAAGGCAAGCTTGGTGTCTTTTTGGTGCACATCAAACAACACCACAAAGAAGTGAATAATTGTGGAGAGCTCGCAGGCGACAAGGGAAATTCCTGAACCAAACGTTGAAAAGAAGATTAATAAAAAGATTCAAAGATTGAACACTGGCGAAAAAAACCTTACTCCCTGTAGTTACGAACCGATGCACAGGTTTTCAGTATATTTTTCTTCTGTCGATCGACCTGCCATCTAGCATAATTTTTTTGCTGCTGCCTTTTCTCGGAAGGGACGAGCAAATGTGCTGTGAAACTGGCAAGGAAAGAAAAGGACCGAAGCACCTAGCAGGTTCCTACAGATGCGCAAGCTTTTTAATTTTTTCTTCAGCCGATCCGCCTGCCATGTATGGCAGATTTTGGTAAATTTCATTCGTCGCAGGCGACGAGCTAAAGCGCTGGATCATGCGTGAAAACTGTGAAGAAACTTAAAAACTGACTACAAAGTAGTGGACTCAAGCAAGAAAGCACGTATCGTCCTATGTTCAAGTGTTAATTGCTTAATTTTCATCAGCCGATGCACCTGCCATCTAGACAGATTTACCTTTGCTGCTATCTTTCTCGTAGGAGATGAGCAAAAGCGCTGGAACGTATACATGAAAGATGAAGAAGCTTGAAAACAATCAACAAAGAAAAGTTCGAAGTTTCCAGCAGGAAAAACCACAACTCAATTTAATTTCCTTCAGCCGATCCACCTGCCATCTGTCAGAATCTTTCTTAACTGCCATCTCTCGCGCAGTGAAACAACCTCTCCTCTTTTAACTGTGATAAGAGTGTTGGCATATTTTTTATCATTTTCTCCTCAAAACCTTGCCGCCTTCGCCGACGCTTGTCTTGAAGTTCGATTGTCGCAGAAAGAGCAATCTTGACACCAATAGCGTTCCTTGAAATGGTAAAACAGTTCTGGGCAATTGTTTTCTATTTGCATTTTAAATGCGGAAACTTTTTTAAACTCATTAAACCAGACCTAACCTGATCTTTTACTGACCAAAGTTGATCGAAAAAGAAAGAATTTTGATCGAAAAAAAAGTTCTAGGGTCACTGCGAAAAAATTTGGAACTGGTGGGATTCGAACCCGCGGGACCCCAAAACTTTAATGTCCGACACAAGCACATCAATCTTAGACCACTCGGCGAAAAAAACAGCAGAATCTACGCTTGGTATCGTTATTATGTCTGCTATGTTTATGCTAAACTTCTGAACATAGAGCAATCCCGCCCAGAACTGAATGACCGATTTTGATGAAGCACACCGATACTGATTTCAACCTTTCTCATTTTATCCGCGTGTCTGAAAGCACTGACAGTGAATTCTCGCCGGCGTGTCGCACGGGAATAAAGAAATCAGGACGTAGTTTAGGATACGTTGAAGAATCCGGTAGTTTCAACAGGAGAGAATCTCCTTCGAAATATCTCCCGCAGGAGACAGAGCGCTCTTCGTGTTTCACCTCCAGGGAGAGAGATCTGTTTCTCCGAAGGAATAGGCCTATACGAGAAGGAATGACTTATGTATTTAGGCTATGCGATAATTGGTGTTTATTCGACACATAAAATGCGCACACCTAACTGGATGGCAGGCATCTTATCTGGCTATAGGTCGCAGGTATAAATAAATTAAAAATTGGCGTTAAGCGGCGAAGCTCTAAAGATGACTTCATCGGGTTCGGTACTCGATACATTGGAGAAGAAAACGCACTTTAATATCCTGCAACAGAAAAAAGAAAAAAAATGAAAAAAAACCGAAGATAACCCAGCAATATTCGACCGACAAGTCTAGCAAGACCTGCAGGACCAGCCAGTCCAGTGTGACCAGCAAGACCAGCAAGTCCTGCAAGACCAGGAAGACCAGGAAGACCAGGAAGACCAGGAAGACCAGCAAGACCAGCAAGACCATCAAGACCAGATAGACCAGCAAAATCAGCAAGACCAGCAAGACCAGTAAGACCATCAAGACCAGCAAATCCTGCAGGACCAACGAGACCAGCAAGAACAGCAAGACCTGCAAGAGCAGCAAGACCAGCAAAGACCAGCAAGACCAGCAAGACCATCAAGACCAGATAGACCAGCAAAATCAGCAAGACCAGCAAGACCAGCAAGACCAGTAAGAAGCAAGTCCTGCAGGACCAACGAGACCAGCAAGAACAGCAAGACCTGCAAGAGCAGCAAGACCAGCAAAGACCAGCAAGACCAGCAAGACCTAGGCATAGGAGGGTGGAATCCCCAGTCCCACGAAGAATTAGGGTTAAATGTCGTCTCATCCCCATTGAAGTAAACTTTTCACCTCTGTTAATTTTGAAAGGTATTCCTGTACATAAAGTTTTATCGATAAAGTCTGCAACGCCAGATGCCTTAACTTGCCATTAATTGTTAATTAGGACCAAATATCGATGTTGTCTTAGCTTGTGAATTGTAAATTAGACGTTTGGGAGGATTATAAGGCCCTTTTGTTGCAGATAAGGATGTCCGCAAACTTTTCGTGGAAAAGTTTGCCGATGGAGACTAGTTGCGTCATTCAATGTACGCCTTGCGAGAAGGGGGTAAGGTGAGGGATTTTTCTTTCTCCATGGTCATCAGGGTCGGCTTGAGACTGCGGCTTGTTTTCTGCGTTTCGAAAAAGGCCGACCTCCATATTGATTGCTCCCACAGAAAAAAATGAAGTGCATAGTGTTGAATTAATATTTGACATAGCAACAGCTTTCTGGGAGGGATATTTACCTTGCTGTCTGACAATGTACGTTGCAGTGAATTTCTCCAGTTGGCAAGTGAGTGTTCAATTCAAGTTTTTCCTGAATTTGACTCCAAGGCTTATTCCGAAGAGTAAAAATTAATTGCGATTGATTTCCAGGACGAAGATATTCCCCACAAAAGTCTATAGCGACATTCGAGAAGCGAGAGCGGAAATGTGGATTCCTTTTCTTTTAGCAACGACCCTAAAATTTTCTACACTCCACCGCCGATTCTGCAAAAAAAGATTTTGCAAGATTTTGTTCTTGAGCAGGTAAGCACGAGATTGCGCGTAAACGTCCTGAAAGAAACCCACTTCGCCGCAAATCCCGGCAGATACCGCACCACGCCACGCACAAATCGCATGTGTAACTCTTCTAAAGATGACACCGCTTCTGAGTATATTGAAGCGAAAACCAATACTCAATGTTTTCCCAAAACATTTTCTTCACAGAGTGAATCAGGCCTAAAATAGGTAATCTGGAGAATGGATCCCCTTTAGGTCAAATTGCACAAAACAAAGGTGAGCATACGCGGCTTACCAAAATTCTCCGCACGTGTGAGCACACATTGTTAACTCCGGTGTCATTTTGAATCAGTATGGCATCGTGCGCCGCAAAACATCACGACACTCGTGTAAGGCGTGAAGTTGCATGAAGTCCTGTTGAAATTAGATGGCCCATGTGTCAGCCAGACCGTTAAATGTTCTCCAATGTATGAGGACTGGGACTTTTGAACTTGGACTTTGTATTTGAACTCTGATTGCGGACTTCGTCTAGAACTTTTGGTTGTACTTGTATTTGTGTCACCGTATTTTTGGTTCTACGATCTCACGCCTCTCAGCAGTCGGGAAGGCAATCCGAAGATTTGGGCTTAATTAGGTCCTTTAGGCTCTGGTAAGTTCATCTTTTCACGGAGTCATTACGGGACATAATCCAGGTCCTTGAGATGGGTCATTACAGCGGATTAAACGATGTGAAGCTGATATCTTTTTTCCTTCTTCTTTTCCAGGTCAGTCGGCACAAGATCATTGCTTGTATAGGTATAGGCAGGGTGGATCAGTAGTCCCTGGCTATTGCCGGTATTTATTTGCCTTTTGTGGTTACTCTGCATTTTCTGGCATGGAAGTGCACAGTGTGGCATTTTCCCTTTTCTGATAAATTTATGCTGAGTCCGTTTCATCTACAACATGGTAGTGCTTTCTCTGGGCCAAAAATACTCTACGGCGTTGAAATTCTTTGTCAAATGCACACACTAAAACGAAAAAAGTTTCCTGTGAGAAAAGACGTGTGTCAAGACAGCAGACCATTTTTAAAAAATTGACATGAAATCAAGTCTCTTAATCTGTTTGTACCAATTTGTACCGCAAAGATTTTCATTTGTACCGCGTCAGGAAAGCTGGAATTCCCACTTTTTAATGGTCGGATATCTTGACGTCAAGACAACCAACTTTCAAGAAATCGTACCACGGCATTTCCGATCGAAAAACACTTTATACCATGAACAAGGCGTGTAAAATAAGAAGTGAAAGAACTGCGCTCCATTTAACATGGAGTCAAATGGGAGCAGAAATGAGACCGAAATGCGTACTGCTGGATTGCGGCGTATCTAGGCGGAGTGCGCTACGAAAGACATGCGAGTGAATGGCGGACCGCGGTGCGATGCCCACAGAAAGTTAAATTTCTCCTGAACAAAGCGACGGTTTTTGATGCGGCTTGCTGTGGTGCAAAGCTGAAAATGAGCGCTTCCACACATGTATAATGATCCCAACCTTTCGTCGGGAAAAACTCTAAACCATTTGAGTAACAAAAGTGCTCAAATTTCGGTGTTATAAAATTCCGGGTTCCTGCCGGGCATTTTCAAAGATTGTGCAATTTTTTCCGTTACAACATGGTTACAACCAGCGGAAGAGTTGTAGAGGAAGCCTTCTAGTTTCCAAAAATACCAAAATCGTTGAATTTGAACACCATTTGGCAATTTTATGGCCTGGGAATCGCGGCCTCTTCCCCGCTCAAAAACGAAACGATAACGGAAAAAATTGCACAATCTTTGAAAATGCCCGGCAGGGACCCGGAATTTTATAACACCTAAATTTGAGCACTTTTGTTACTCAAATGGTTTAGAGTTTTTCCCGACGAAAGGTTGGGATCATTATACATGTGTGGAAGCGCTCATTTTTCAGCTTTGTACCACAGCAAGCCGCATCAAAAACCGTCGCTTTGTTCAGGAGAAATTTAACTTTCTGTGGGCATCACACCGCGGTCCGCCATTCACTCGCATGTCTTTCGTAGCGCACTCCGCCTAGATACGCCGCAACACCGCAATGCACTTTTGGTGCCACGAAAATCCCGGAGTTCGCTCACTTGTTCTTTTACACACCTTGCCATGAATTTGTACGCCATTTGTCCCATCCATAACCATCCACACATTAATTTGTACCGCGTCAAGAAATCTGAAATCGTACATCATTGTTGAAACAGCAATTGCGGACTTCAACCACATGCCCCAACTGGGGAACACTCCGTCAATCGCCATAGGCACGATGTCATCCGTTTTTCAAACTGCATTGTTAACCAGGCCGGGTGCCGCGATCGGAACGTTCGAATGCGGAACCCTGGGACCCGGATGCTCCAATTCGGAATGTAACATTCTCCGAAAGACGTACGCTGGATTGGAGAACTCTATAGTCTAACAAAATTGTTGGCCGACTTAATGAAAATTGTTGGTTTCTTCGAGATAGTACGCTGCTCTAACGAAACTGTTGGCCGACTGAATGAAAATTGTTGGTTTCTTCGAGATTGTACGCTACTCTAACGAAACTGTTTGCCGACTCAATGAAAATTGCTTGTTGCTTCGTGATGGTACGCCACTCTAACGAAAATTTTGGCCGACTCAATGAAAATTGCATTCGAGATGGTACGCTGTACTCCTACGAAACTGTTGGCCGACTCAATGAAAATTGCTTGTCATCTCTTCGAGATGACACTCTACTCTAACGAAACTGTTGGCCGACTCAATGAAAATTGCTTGTCATCTCTTCGAGATGACACTCAACTCTAACGAAAATGTTGGCCGACAATGAAAATTGCTCGTCTCTTCGAGATGCAGATGGTACGCTATTCTAACGAAACTGTTGGCCATCTCAATGAAAGTTGCTTGTCTTTTCGAGATGCAGATAGTACACTACTCTAACGAAACTATTGGCCGACTCAATGAAAATAGCTTGTCTCTTCGGGATGCAGATCGTACACTTGTCTAACGAAACTGTTGGCCGACTCAATGAAAATGCTTGTTTCTTCGAGATGGTACGCTACTCTAACGAAACTGTCGGCCGATGTTTCACACGGGACATTTGCGCAACGTCTGGTAGGATTTTTACACAAACGATGTGGATTCTGAATCAGCTGGGATGGTCATACTTCTTAATTTACGTTTTCGCCATTGTTGCTGGATTTGAATTCGGTTTTGCTGCAGGGAACTGCAGAATTATCGGTTACTGATCACGGTGCCAAAGCTCAGCGCCACACAATTTCAGAAGCGTTGTGTTTGCACACTAGAACCCGAATCAACTTTCAATTTAGCATTGGAAGCCAATGTTTTGAAACTTCCCTCCGCAGCTGTGCAGCTCCTGTCTTGTTGCGACATCAGAATTTACATCTGTCCGTGATCCTAACGAGTTCAAAACAGCATGCAAATTGCACCAAAGCGAACCGAATTATACGAGGCATAAGCCTCGTATAATTCGGTTCATATTCGTATATCCAATTCGAGGCTTGTATGAAGCTTGGTGACCCCCCAATGGTTGATTGGTTGCTCACTGCTCAGTGCAAAAACCAGATATGTTATCCAGTAACACAGCAATATGTTCCCAGCAATGAAGACCGCCCTTTTGGGTATCGCTCTTGGTACACGAGCATGTTCGATGTTTTATGGATTTTTTTACGACAATGGATTTCATCTAGATTTACCCCTCACAAAGTTCACCCCTTTCTTTAACAGTTTTTTTTCCACAGAACATGCGGGGAATGGAATTCCTTGAGTTCCACTGACCCGCTTATCACAAACTTGTCCGTGCAACGTGTGGGCGCAATTAAACGAGATCACTGTTTTATTCGATTGACATTGACTCATTTGTACATCGTCTTTTTTGCTGCGTTTCCTTCGTTTTTTTTTCTTTTTTTTTTCTCAATCGTCTTTTTTCTGCATTTCCTGCCTTTGTTTTTATTATTCTTGCTCATAGTTTCCATTTAGGTTATGTACTGAAACCTGCATGATGAACGAAAGTATCAGCGATTAAGCTCCAAAACCAGAACTATAGGGGGGCGTTTGCCAAGATTTCATTTTTGTTTTGAGGTGAAATTTGAATATTCGGTAGAGATTTCTTCCTTCTCTAGGGGGGCGTCGCCCTCACACTCCCCCAACAATTTAAGCATTCATGGGAAGTATTTGTATCACCCCTCAAAAAGCAGTTTATTTTGTCCCCCATTTCCATCCCAACATTGCGCTTTCTCTCACAGCAATGTAAAACAGGAACAGCCTTCCTCGTGAATCCCCTATCATCTTAACTACAGCTGAAAGGCTTGGGGTGAGGTTTTCTTGAGTACGTCTTTCGCTCTCCAGACCTGTCGCACCAGTTTCTGTTTTCCCTGTCAATTTATTATGCTGACGTTCTTTATGAGTTTTCTTCTGCGTTTGACATTCTTTTATTCAATTTCCCTTCTTTTTACTTCGTTTTTCAAAATTTTATTCGTCGATTTTTTATTAATTTGACTAAACTGACTCGTTGCATGCATGTTTTAACAGCGACCAATTCCTTGTTGCTGTCTTTTTGCTGAAATAAATAAATAAATAATAAAAAACTTTCGCGGAGAAACTATACCATAATGACTTTAATACGGTGTCATTCACGCAACTTTGGACAGAAGTGTTTACTCACCATCCTTTGGAGAGAGGCGGTTTACAGCTTGTGTCGGCCACACTTTGAATAATTGAGGTCCTCCAATGGGAAAATTGAGGTTCTCCAATGGGGTTGTATTCTGGTGGGGGGATTTACCCTGAGGCCAATTCAATCCAGCCAACAACACATACATGAGGAAGAAAGAGGAATGCGAAGGCCGAAGACGCAAGGGTCCAGCAACGAGTTGAGGAAAGAATGTTGAGAATATCCGGCAATCCCCTCTTTTGAGTTGGTCAACTGCAAGCAGCTGAACCAGATCGTTGGAATTCATTGTCCTGGAAGAATGCCAGCGGATCATTTCTAATTTGAACCACGTTATTGCACGAGAGATTTTAGTTCTGTTGGGCAAGAGATATAGACAGACTTGAGCGAAGAAACATCGCTGGGGGACCCTTAGCGACAATTTGAGTAGCCAAGTTGAGTGTTCAGCCCAAAACACAAAGTCAGCCAAACCCGTGAACCCATGTATGCCCTTTCCTTACAATTTGGATATCAATGTTTTTCGAGTGTAACTTTAATTTTTGATGTCTCTTTGCAAGGGGTTTCATATGGATTATCTGTTATGGCACATAGCTCGTTTTGATTTTCAATCCATTTTGGGCCTCGTCTGCAAAAAGAATTTGGCCCAGAATATCAGGTGGTTGTTTAATCGGCGTTGCAGTCAACATGTGTCAAATTGGCAGGTGTTATTGCGGTTCCGATTTATAAAACATGAACACATGTTGACTGGACGTGTTGTCATTTTTGCTTGCATTAGAATTGACCGGGATTTTGCATCGCTCGGGGTTTGAATGGGAATGCATGGTAGCTCGGGAATGGCAGCTCGGGAATAGTAGCTTGGTAATAGTAGCTCGGGAATACTAGCTCGGGAATGGCAGCTCGGGAATGGTAGCTCGGGAATGGTTGCTCAGGAATGGTAGTTAGTGAATTATTATTATTTTTTGTTTTTTGATAATTCTACACCTGCGAACGCCTTCTTGGCATATGGCTGGGGGAGTTCTTGAAGTGTTACTACGGTTGGTTTAGCTGGGATTTCGGTGGGGACAGGCATACACTGGGCAATGCAACTGCTCCAGCACCCACAACGTTCCAGGCCGACCACAGCCATCCGACCAGTTTTCCGGCTATAGCTAACCCGCAGGATGACCGGACAGCTCTATATGGAAATTGTGTGGCTTCTGTGTATTGCTATCTGCCAGCCTCTCTTGGACTGGAGCTAGGTGTTCTTTAACGTGCACAGTGTGATGCTGCACACGGGACCTCCTTCTCAAAGTCCCATCTGAAGGACTGATAGACTGGTCATTAAGTCTCTCTTTCCGACCTCATTTACTGTGCCTCGCCGAGGGAGGATGCACCATTTGTGCCACAGTAAATTTCGTGCCCCGACGGGGAATCGAACTCGAGCTCGGGAAAGGTAGCTCGGGAATGGTAACTCGGGAATGGTAGCTCGGGAATGGTAGCACGGTAATGGTAGCTCGGGAATGGAAGCTCGGGAATGGTAGTTAGGGAATGGACGCTCGGGAATGTTAGCTCGGGAATGGTTGCTCGGTAATGGTAGCTCAGAAATGGTAGCTCGGGATTGGTAGCGCGGGAAAGGTAGCTTGGGAATTGTAGCTCGGAAATGGTATAGGGAATGGATGCTCGTGAATGGTAGTTTGGGAATGGTAGCTCGGGAATGGTAGCTTGGAAATGGTAGCTCGTGAATGGTAGCTCGGGAATGGTCGCGCGGGAATGGTAGCATGGGAATGGTAGCTCGGGGTTAGAATAGGATAGGTTTGGGTTAAGGCATGAGATGGTCGCGATATAGAGTGAGGCGGAGAAGAAAGTTGCAATCGAAGGAGAAAGAATGATAACTCATCGAGTCCACACGTTTTCAAGTATTCTAAACTGTTACCTACTGCTATTATGCTCACTCGCTGAAGTTCCGCACCACAAAAATTGAATTTGCAATGCATCGTGTTCGCTGTCAGCTGCAGAAAAAATATCATCGCAAAGTTTGCAATATGATCACGTATACTGTGGTGCTTTTAGGCGCTTTGAATCTTCTGTCGTTTAAACTGGATAAACCACACAGTACGAACTCCGCAGCTCCAATAATTACCATCCCGCAAGAAGATTAATTATCGTGCCATGACTACATTTTATCGAGACAGAATGGCCTATACCGACCGTCGAGAAACAATCAAACTCAAATTTTGTGTCCGAGCCGGGATTTGAACCCGGGACCTTTGGCATCTGAACTGAACTCCCTTCGATCATGCCATCATCAAAGCAGTCAACGTCTGAAGCAGGTGGACGGCGAACAGCGGGACACGGGGGTTTTTGTCCGATCGTTTTGATCGTTTTGCCTCCCTGCGTTCTCCAGAGCGGCGATGGCGGCGGATGCCCTTGGATGTCCATCCAAACTTGGTCCACAAAAAGAACAACAGAACTGAATGTCATTACAGGTCATATAGCAAAATTTCCCTTTTTTCTAACGTCACAGGCCTGAACCGATGGCCTGAGATTGAAAAATCACAGCTTTTCGTTGAATGTCCAAACGGTCATGACAACCGCACATGTGCCGATGGGCTGCAAAGTTTTGAAGGACGCGCGATCGTATTGTTTCGGAAAGAGTGAGCAAGGCTAACCAGAGACTGCGTATTCTGTCAATGCTCGCAAATTGCATTCCGTGTTTAGAAAGTGTCCCTGATACCGAATCCAGCCAGTTACGTGTGCCATGTGAGGTTTCACACCTAGAATTTGAGTGGAATTTCGCACGCAACAACGCGACTGCGTTTGCTTACTCTCATTGAAACCCTGGCCGTAGATAACATGGTTGCACGGATTTTAATCCGTCTCTCTTCATTTTATAATCCCCAAATGTAAACAAACAAAATGGCGTCGGAAAAGATGCAAAACGAAAAGTGAGAGTAGCGGACTTCAATGCAAAGCAAACGTTTTAGGCAAATTTTCTCTCCACTTTTTCGGGTTCTGTTACCTTTGCAGATGGACAACATTACAGTTTTTGAAGGCTCTGACATTCCTGACTTTGAACATTCCCTTGATCGACTAAAATGAAACATTTTCAGAGTAGAGAAACCATTTAAAATCGTGGAAATAATGTCCACTGAATTCAGTGTCGCGCTCCATTTTGCTTCCACCACTTTGTTTCTTCTTTTGGCGGATTTTCATGTTTTGACGGATTTTCTTCGTTTGACGGTGAAAGTTTGAAATCTGGCGACACAGAAGACACTGGATTGACTCTCATGAGATCCGAGATCCGCGCTTATGGTTTCAGTATCTTTTACTCATGGGGTGGAGATATGCAGCAGGGATAATCTGAAAGAATATTTTGATAATTGTGTTTTCTCTGTTCGACACTTTTGCCTTGAATGTTCAACAACCTGGGCACTGTCCTGTCTCCTCCGCTTTCACTGGTTTCAGCGCGGGTTTCAAATCTTTCGAAAACGTTGGAAAAACAGCTATTTAAAATTTCGACCGCAAATTTCATCTTTCGTCACTGCAGCTTTCACAAAACATTTTTACAATTTGGACGAATTTCATTGACCAAGCAACGCACTGATTTTGTGAGCAACTCCAGTCCAGTTCGAGATTCAGTCGACGAGAATACCTTTTTTGGACTGAAAACATCAGCCCAATGAAATTTGATATTGACCGCACGCAGCATATAATCTCTCCCACTTGCTGAATGTGTTGATTCAGGTGCAAAATTTGGAATCTCAGCGATGGGATTGCCTCTGATTTCAAGACTTTCCAACCTGCTGCAGTCTTTCCGTAATTTCCACATTTGATTTTTCATTGAAATCGAAAAGAGTGAAATGATCAGAGCAAATCGCTCTACGAACCACCTCTGCAGGATCTTTTCGGCGTGAGGACGACGCAGTATCCTTGCTTTTGCATATTGCAGTGTCTTCTGACATGTTCATTTTCCATTTCAACTGAAGGACCATGCGCTTTGAAGCTAATGTTCCAACATAGTCAAGCGTCCAAGGACAGCATATAAATCGTTTCGGAGCTCAAAAACAGAACCCTTCGCTTGACTTCAAAGTTCAGCGGAGCGCAAGTGCATCTTTGTCTCTCTTGAAAAGTTGACCTGGTCTCTCTTTACTCGCTGTGTCATAAATAACCGGTTTACGGCTTAAAATCCGTGCAACCATGTAGCCAAGATTGAAACAAGGCGCCTGACATTTTACTACTTTTCGAACTTACGGTTAATTAACGACTAGGCAGACTTCACACTAATTTTTATCCCGGAAGCTTCACCATTCGTGAATATTCCGTGTCATGTCGCTCTTTGCGCGTAGATGCTGAGATTGATGCGTTGGTAAAGTGTCGTTTTTCCAGCGCTCTTGATGCGGGGAAATTCGGCAGGCGATGAAATAGCGCAGTATTATCGCACTGTATTTCAATGATATCTAAAATTATCGAGCCCCTCAAAGATCATCATGTGAAATATTGCACCCCCTCAAAATATCGCATTAATGATTGAACTCCCTCAAAATCTCACGTGAAATATTGAACCGCCTCAAAATAAGACGCGAAATATAGAACCCACTTAAAATATCACGTGAAATATTGAACCCTTAAAACATCACATGAAGTATTGAATCCTGTCAAAATTTCACGCGAAATCTTGAACGCCCTCAAAATATCACGTGAACTATTGAACCCCCTCAAAATATCACGTGAAATATTGAACCCTCTCAAAATATCACGTGAAATATTGAACCCTTAAAATATCACATGAAGTATTGAATCTCATCAAAATTTCACGCGAAATATTAATAAACGCGAAACCCCTCAAAATATCACGTGAACTATTGAACCCCCTCAAAATATCACGTGAAATATTGAACCCTCTCAAAAATGTCACGTGAAATATTGAACCCTTAAAATATCACATGAAGTATTGAATCTCATCAAAATTTCACGCGAAATATTGGACCCCTCAAAATATCACGTGAAATTTTGAACTCACGCAAAATATCACGTAAATATTGAATTACATCAAATATCTTGTGAAAAATTGAAGGCCTTCAGAATACCACATGAAGTATTGAACCCTATCTCAAAATATAACGCGAAATATTTAACCCCATAAAATATCACGTAAATTATTGAACCCTCTCAAAATGTCACGCGAAATATTTAACCCCCTAAAATATCACGTAAAATATTGAACCCTCTCAAAATATCACGTGAAATATTGAACCCCCTAAAATATAACGTGAAGAATTGAATCCCATCAAGACTTCACGCGAAATATTGAACCCCTCAAAATATCACGAAAATTTTGAACTCCCTCAAAATATCACGTAAAAATTGAACACCATCAAATAACTCGTGACAGATTGAACGCCTTCAGAATACCACATGAAATTTATTATTTGTTATTTATTATTGTCAAAAAACAGTGTACAAATGATTGGACACTGTAACAAATTCAACAACAAAAATTACGCAAGCAAGCATAGTCATATGGCAAAAAACTAGCAAGGCAATGAAGGTGTTCAAGAGTTATGTGGAATACAATTCACGTCGATCTGGGGGGCGGGCATCTCTGTCGTGGTGCGAGGTATGCGAGCAATTGCGCGAGATATCAACTGACTATTTGCGGGGAGGCTATTCCATTCGGTTAATGTTCGGGGAAAGAAGGAATTGAAAAAAATATTTTTTTTTGCAAAATGGAAGGACAAAGCTCAGGCCATTATCTGTCCGCCTTTGTTTTGATTTAAACTTGCAAGTGTCAGGTAGAGAAAAATCCACTGCACCTGTGATTATATCACTGAGCAGATTTAGGCGATGCGTTCGGCGGCGGCTCTGAAGGGTGGAGAGATCTAACTCTTTCAGGATTGCGGTTACACTAAATTGCCGGCTATACTTTTGTGTAATAGATCTGACACCTCTTCTTTGAACAGCTTCAAACGTGTCAATGTCGCACCTGTTAGAAGGATCCCATGCCGCACAGGCATACTCTAAGATAGGCAAGACAAGGGAGGTATACGCATATCGTCTTTGTGCATCTGAAGCGATTTTTAAATTGCGCATAATATAGCCGACTTTTGATGACGATTTCGCTATAATCGATGAAATATGAGGCTTCCAAGAGAGGTTATGACTGAAAGTTACGCCAAGATATTTGAAAGTGGAGACGACCTCCATTACTTCACCTGAAATGGAGTATGCACTGGCAGGGTCACGCTGATGAGATCCAAACAGGACTACTTTGGACTTGTTGGCATTAATCTTCATGCTCCATGCGTCTCGCACCACGAAGAAACAGATGTGAGATCATTTTGTAGTGCAACGGAATCAGTTTGGGAAATAATGGGCCTATAAATCACAAAATATCATACGAAATATTGAATCTAATCAAAATATCGCGTGAAATAAATCACGATGTCATCAGCAAAGAGCCGGGCAGATGAACTAATATTGGACACGATGTCATTCATGTAAATGAGAAATAAAAGTGGTCCTAAGACACTGCCATTTTAAATATTGAACCCTCTCAAAATATCACGTGAAATATTTAACCCCCAAAATACCTATCACGAAAAATAGTGAACCCCTCAAAATATCACGTGAAATATTGAACCACCTCAAAATATCATACGAAATATTGAATCTAATCAAAATATCGCGTGAAATATTGATCCCCCTCAAAATATCACGTAGAAATAATTAAAAGACCATCTGACAGGGACTAACGGTTGTTCGTTATCGGTTTCGTTGATTAGAATCGGCGGATGCGATATCGAATGCTGCCCATATTAACTAGTTTTTCTTTTCTCAAAATTTTGAATGGTTGGGAAGCGGTCCTTCCCAAAATGGTAAAAAAAAATTCACCGCACCTTTTCAATTCACGACTGTTCAGTAGGCCACTTTCGGTCTGGCGTTTTGGGTTGAATTGAATCCTCACCAGTTTACACGTGAAATAATGAACCCCCTCAATATTTCAAACGTAAAATTCTGAACCCACCCTTACTATCTCACACTTCACAGGTTAAATCTTCACCTCACTCTCTACTTCACACATGTGCATCTTATTGAACACCCTCGTTATTTTATGCGTAAAATCTCAATCCACCCTCACAATTTCACGTGATAAATATTGAACCCCCTCGTTGTTTCACGCTGAAAATTTTGACCATCCCTCGCTGTTTCGCACAGGAAATATTGAAAACCCTCGTTATTTCACGCGCGTAAAATTTTGAATCCACCCATGCGAAGCGAGAAATTTTGAAACCTCTCCTTAGGCCTAATGCATGTGTAAAATCCTGAACTCAACCTGAAGCCTCGCTGTTTCACCGCGGGAAAAGCTGGAGATGTCAACTTTCGCGCCGGTGGACTTTCGCAGGAGGGCTTTTTCGTCTTGCAAGTAACCTGGTTTCATTTATTATTATTATTATTATTATTATTATTATTTATTATTATTATTATTATTATTATTATTATTATTATTATTATTATTGAAATGAAAACTGATTGTGACGACATGAAATTTCCATTGTTTTTGTATTACTAATTTCGATTTGAAAAAAAAAAAAAACGGCCTCCAATTACAAATAAGGCCAACAAAAAAAAAAAAAAAAAAATTATTATTATTATTATTATTATTATTATTATTATTATTATTATTATTATTATTATTATTATTATTATTATTATTATTAATTATATTATTATTATTATTATTAGTATTATTATTATTATTATTATTATTTATTATTCTTATTTGATTATTTTATTATTATTATATTATTTTTTATTATTATTATTTTCTTATTATTATTATTATTATTCTTCTTCTTCTTTATTATTATTTCTTATTTTATATTATTATTATTATCTTATTTCTTATTATTATTATTATTATTATATTCTTATTATTATTATTATTAGTATTATTATTCTATTGACGATTGTTTCTTTGAGATTGTTTCTTTGAGTCTGGCCAACTGACCAAGGTTAGGTGAAGAGGCCTGGTCAGCCTCCAGTCGAATCTTTGAATCTCAAATTAATCCGTAATCATGCCGACAAATGACTCTGTCCTTGCTGAACTGAAGATATTGAAGCAAGAAAATGAATCTGCCTTGAGTTCAGTGAATAGTGAAATCTCTGGACTGAAAAAGAGTAATGCTGCTCTTGATGCCAAATTGGAGAAGATTCTCAATAAACTCAATGCTTTGGATGCTGGCAACAAAAAGGTATCTGCAATTGTCCCTCGGTTTGAAGAACTGGAGAAGAACCTGAAGACAAAGCTTGATTCATTCGAGGACTCAGTGAAGTTTGTAGGCGACAGCTTTGATTCCGTGAAAGTGGAAGTCAAGGAACTCAAGGATAAAATCACTGGCTTCGATGCCTCAATCAGTGCCAGTCTGAGTGCAATGGCAAAGCTTGGATCTCGCCTTGACGAAATGCAAGTCGAATTAGACAATCAAGCCCAGTACTCCCGGATCACAAATCTCGTGGTCAGGGGTCTTCCACTTGTGCCTCAAAATGGAAGAGAAGTAAATGTTACACGTCAGCTGGTTCTGAAGATTGCAGACAAGATTGGGGTTCCACTTGATTATGACCTTCAGGTGGACACATCGCACTACCTTGGACGTGCCAACGACAACGGCTCGAAGTCCGTGATCATCAAATTTCTGAGCCGTGAAGTGAAAGCACGCTTTCACAGGAAACTACGTGAGTCAAAGATCACGACTCACGATCTGGGCTATGTGAACTGTCCAAAAGTCCCTATCCTGTCCTATGATCACTTAACGAACCTGAAAATGGATCTGCTGAAGCAAGTGAAAGCAAGAAAGGAGGCAAAGGGCTGGGCCTTTGCCTGGTCCAGAG
>JASGXE010014371.1:0-11531 GCA_030068105.1 Sinentomon sp. SZTP_YWyxl | reverse complement strand
GCCCAGAGTCGCAATCTTAAAACTCATCAGGAGTTCCCAGCATGTTTTTTTTCAGCAGATATTTCACCATTTTCCATGTAGATAGGTAAAGATGGCATACCGACAATGTAGAAAAAAGAAGATACCTACCTATGCCAAATTGATTGTTGGACCAGAATTGGCAAATAGCGAATGCTTGGGAAAATTTGTTACGTCGTAAAATGTGGGTACCTAGGTATTTTTCTATCGCCAGAGCTCAAAACGTAAACTTTTCAGTGACTCAGATAACCAGAAATTAAAAAACTGTCTCCAACAATCAGTTGTCATGCCTTCTTCCTTTTTGATGCAAACCAGATTGATAAAAGTGCATTAACAAGCTTATGCAAAGTTACGCTGCAATTTTAGCTTGAAATTGGCAAAACTCAGAACCATGTTGGAAGAGGGGTGTTAAAGTTTTGCAGGGTAACTACTTGTATAGGATCCTTTGTGCATGGCTTGTGCATTGCACAGTTTCCGGATCCCAAGTTGTTGGTAGAGTGTGCTACCGCGGTTTCGGCACGAAAGTGTCGTGCCTTCTTCAGGCCCGGTTCAAAGAACCGTTGAAAGGTGTCTTTTTCACCGTAAGGTGTGCGCCACAGCAGGCAGCAATATACTGTACCAGGAGGTCGGTCAGGCCAACTGCACCTTAGTCAGCAGTGAGTGCTGCTGCGAGTGATGCTCTGTCTGGGTCAGCCGCTCCCTTATATATGAGCATTTGTCCTTGAGAGCACAACACAACTGTTTTTGCGTGCTGGATCCGATGACCTTCATCACTCTGATGATGGATTGCCTTTGTCCGTTAGACCCAGGCTGATCCAATCTCCGCCTTTTTGTTGCGTTTTCATTCCCGTGACCTTGGCTCCTCCTCTTTCTGAGGAGGGATAGCCACGTTCTTGGGAAGAAGGGACCTTGGCAGTTGTTAACGGCGTTTTCACCTGCCTTATGAATCTCAATGGATTCTTTTAAGCCCTTACCTTGTTATTTTCAGCCGTGCACAGGATTTTGCTCTCGGTCCAATTGAACCGGTGAGATTTCTCCCATGAATGGGCCGCAACAGCACCTTATCTTTCAGATTCGGCAGGGCATTTCTCAGTTTGAGGTGAGGTTTATAGATGCTGCGAATATCGTATGAGCGTAACACATTTGCGATCCTTTCCGAGGTGCCCGGAAGGTATGGTAGGATTGCGTCTGTAAGAGAGCGGCTGTGGCTTTTCGGCTTCAGCCTTTGTTCTCTAATCATAGAAGGTTTGTATCCGTTTTGGATTGCAACCTTTCTTAGATAAGCCGTCTCCTGTTTCCTGGCCTCCCCTGTATTACAATGTGACCCTATCCTCTGACAGAGGAAGCGGAATGCAGAAGCCTTTTGGCTAGGGTGGTGGTACGAATCCTTTCCAATGTATAGATCGGAATTCGTATGTTTCCTATAGAACGATGTGTCTACTTGGCCATCCTTGGCGTGCTGGACCAGTACATCCAAGAATGGTAGGGCACCTCCCTTTTCAATCTCATATGTGAATCTGATAGATTCACATCTGGGCCTGAAGAAGGCACGACACTTTCGTGCCGAAACCGCGGTAGCACACTCTACCAACAACTTGGGATCCGGAAACTGTGCAACGCACAAGCCATAACCATGGCCCAAGGAAACCTTAACCATTTCATCCTTTTTGCATGCCAAAAATCATCAAAATTGGCTAACAAAAAATGTGAAGTTTGGTGCGGAGGGGGGCTGCTCCCCTCAGGAGAGAAGCCTCTAGGGGTGTACCGGTTAGCAAAAAAGTCTGGTAACCGGATCGGGATACCAGCCGGATACAATGTGCAGTAAATTCGGCCGGATATGTATTTTCACGGCCGGATACAATACGGAGATATCTGGCCAGAGCCGAATATCCGGCCGGATATTTCAAAATTTGGCCATTTTGGATCCGCACACTGCAAAGAGACCTCTCACAGGCAAAATAATTTGAGGTCTCCTCGCTGTGCAAGGTTCGAGTTTGGTCTCCACGCACAACCAAACTGGAACCTTGCACAGCAAAAATACTGCTCGAACCTCATCTCAACTGCCAGCCCAGCTCCTTCTAACAGAATAACATTCTGCTCCGGCTATCCTCCTTTTATATGCTGAGAGAAGCTGTTGCCTTGCTTGTGGGAGAGGCTTCCAACCGAGATTTTGCATCTGCGCTAACTCCACCCACTTTTAAGCTCAAGGTCAACTGACTTCGAACTGCATATAAAATTTTCCTTCTATGAATGTCAGGTTTCTCCCAGACTTTGCTCATTGAGGACCTACCCTGCTCTGTTATCGGGCCGCGAGAGTGCCGGATACCTGAAACTATTCGGCCGGAACCGAATAATGGCCGAATATGCGGCCGGACCGAATACTTCACCGAATATCAAAAGATGGCCGGATACCGAATAGTTGCCGGATATCCGGTACACCACGAGAAGCCTCCATCCTGAAAAAGAAATTTTTTAACTACAAAGTTCCACTGTGAGGTCAATGGTCTCTGGCTTTCACTCTGTGCAAAGATTCCTCTTAGAAGACAAAAATGACCATTTACATCAGAGAACAACAGATGTGATGTGTCATTCTGCCTGCTGGACAAACAATGAACACGAGAAGAACGACTCTGTCGGAATTGATGCTTGCCTCTTGATAAACAGGAAAAAGAGTGTTCTGGTGGAAAAAGGTCTAATTCATGGAAATGTGTGTTCTCATTTGTTTTTGTCATGAGACAAAAAGGAGTTTCCTCGCTTCCCGAAGGCATGGGAACCAAATGGGTGAAGACATCATGAAAATATGAAAAAAATCAGGTTGGTTTTAATCATGTCTTCCCTTTTCGCAAAATTGTGTGCTCTTGCGATTGCGCAATTAATTCTGTCAATGTATTATTACTTCTGTGAGAATACATTGCTTGATAGTCGAGTGTTGTTTGTGCCCAATGATAGGTAGGTAGGTACCTGTTCGGCGAAATGATTGTGAAATTAGAGGAAATGTCAGAAGAATTTGAATTTACCATGTCGGGGGGGACTCCAGTTAAAATAACCGGTGAATAAGAAGGGATTCGGATTCCATCTCCATGGGGTCAGAACTTTATGCAGAAAGCCAGCCAACCAACCTTCGTTTCCCTGGATGATAGCCAAGAGCAAAACACATCAAACGCAGAACTGATTTCATTGGAAAACATCCCTTTCGTTATGTTTGTGTCTGGAGCATTCTCAATGTTAGCGACATAGTGGAGGACTGCTTCGGAGAACTTAGCAAAAGCTGCAAGGAACATAAATAAATTCACATCTCACTGCAGTTGAGTCAGATAATGGCTTAGCCTGAATGAAATTGAAGTTTCTGTTAACATTAAGACTGAATAACATTCCAATGCTAGGTAATGATCAAAAAAATCCAATATTGATCAATTTCTAATTTGTTGCTCTCATGCTGGATAGTTTCTTGATCATGCCTTAGAATACCAAACCACATGTGGACTGAACGAGTTATCATTCTTGCTCGCATTTGCAAATTAGGTGAAGTTATATGTAGGTAGGTGAGCATGGGAAAGGTTGGGTACCCAAGTAAAAAAGAATAGGTTTGGGTTAGGTATATTTGAATTCAGGTCAAGATTGCTTCCTAAATGAAACAATCAAGGAGTAAGAATGATAACATGTTCAGTCCACATGGGGTCAACTATTCTGTAAGTAGTTACCTGGTTAAAGGCCATTTTAGGATCGATGTCAGTCAGAAAAATCGTGACATCGATCCTAAAATGGCCTTTAATAAGGTAACTACCTGCAGTGTTTGTGAAACGGATCGTGGCGCTAGACACAATTTGGGGTCCACTATTCTAAGCTGTTACCAATTTCTCAAGCTCACACTAAAGCCTCATCAAATGGGTATCTGTTGGTGTCAATACCGAATTGGGAAAATGGAGATTATCCAAATTGTTGAAGCTGAGACGTATCAAGACAATTAGAAGTTTACTGCGATGGTCATGTCATGTTCCTAATAATTCTCGAATACCATGCACAGACAGGCTCTGCAGGCCGAAGACAACTGTGAGACGAGCGGAGACAATGGCCTAATTGAGGAGCCACTCAACCATACAAGACACAAAGAAACGTGAATTTCTAATAATGGCCAGAGAAAAAAAACAAAATGAGCAGCACTCAATGGCAAAGGTCAAAGCCAGGCACTAACAGAAATTCAGTAATGGTCACTAACTGGAAGTGAGCACCGATTTACTGGCATCCTGTTTGATAATATGCAGCGTTCCAGACAACGTTTCCATCAGAGGCTTCAAGAATGGCACAAGTCCAAATGGATTGGCTGACACAGCATTTGCCAGTGTTTCAACAATCGGCAATGGCGGTGCAGAATTCCCAGGCGGTATCTTGGAGGTCAGAGCTTCCATTACCTGGTCAAATAAATTCCATCAACATGTTTTGAGGTAAAAAAAAGTCTGTCACCAAATCAAATAAATTGCATCAACAGATTTCGAGGTTAAAGCTTCCATCACCTAGTCAATTGAAATAAACAATAATTCTGTAGGGGGCCTGCCTAAATGGGGTGTCCGGAAAATGTGCGGCACGTTTGGAATGATAAAAAAAACACCTGGGAATATTCAAACACTCGCAAAAATGTCCAGCGCAGTCTAAACTCATTTCACTACAAAGCGGGCAAACCCTACATGTATTGCCACCAGGAAAAGATAAATCGTCCGAAGTTTCAAGATTACAGAAAGTATGTGTTGGTGTATACTTCAAAGTTGCTATCGAAACTGCTGAACCCAGTAGTTCTGGTTGAAAATCTAAACATGTAGAATAGCAATAATTAATTTCGTGAAAATGATTGACCAAGAAATGATGGTGGGCGATCTGATATCACCATACCAACCAGGCAAGTCATACGAAAAATTCAATTTCACAAGACATTCCCTCTTCCATGTACCTATGCTGCACTATGCGAACAACACAAGATGAAAATGTCCACCAAGAGAAAGAATGTGCGAGGCATTTTCTTTAGTAGGTAGCTCACCTCTGAAGGGAATCCATGGCACAGTGCTACAATGACGTCGGCAGATGGCCAATATTGTTCAGGCTGAATGTTTGAAGGAGGAACAAGCTCATCAATCGCCAGCCTCACAATCCTCGATGCAGTTGACGGGTCCAGCTGATCAGTTAGATCCCTGCAGACTCCAACAAGTGCGGACAAGATAACAGCTTTCTGTTGTCCAAGAGCCTGCAGAGAAAACAAATTAAAAGTGCAAAGGTCCGTGGTGACAGCCGCAAGAAGTTTGAAATGCAAATGCAAAGTCACAAATTTCAGCTACACACATGCACAACACTGTTGGTGTTGGGCCAAATTTTGGAGACATTCCACTGCTCAAGGAAGACGCACTCGCATATGGAAATGGCCATTAAATCATCCCTGAAAATTTTGGTTTTTGCTTGCATCATGGTGCAAGAGTCACTTTCTCGAAAACATGTAGGCCAATAGTCTTTCAAGTTCGCAACTTGCAAAGCAGAGCAAGGTTCTTTTCTGATGGTTGATGGGTTAATCATCTATCATCCAGTCCTCACATCAGATTTCCTCTTTGGCCAAAACCACGAGTGTAGGCACTTTGAGAAGTTAAAAAACTCAGATCATCACCAGAAGGTCAAAAGAAATCTTCTTGAAGACGTCAAATTTATCATGACTCATTGACAATGATGTGAAAGAAAGAAATTCATAATCCAAACCACCTAATCCTTATCAAAGGAAGTAGATACCGACAATATGTTTTTGATGCTTCACTTAGGTATTTGAGGCTCCGTGAAGCACAAATTGGAGATTCCCTAGCTTTAAAATATGCCATCATATACAGACACATTCTGCCATTAAAACATGGGAGATATACGGTTGTTGCCATTCCTTATTGAACTCCCTTCATAACCCATCTTTGATAAAAAAAAAAAATATGTGTTGAGTCTTGAGTCTGGCTCTGGTGGCTGGAAATGATCGTCGGAGCCAGCAGTTTATGGGGAAACATGTTGGGTAGACTTAAACATCTACCGTAAGCAGAAGAAGCTTTGTTAGCTCTTGTGTCTGCAAGGAGATACTCACTCATTAGGTAGGTATCAAAGCATAAGCATCATAAGCACTGACCTTCGGCTGCTGGGCAAAGAAGTTAAACAAACAATTCAAAATCAATTTCGGGTTTTTCTCGGCAATTCTACGTAGAGACACGGACGCAGCATCTCGGACAGCCTGCTGTGGATCAGCAGATGAATCAAGCAAAGCGTCTGCAACACCTTCAGTGATATGGTGGCATGAAATAAGAAAAAGAATGGCAAAATAAACAGGATGCCGGAGAAGTGTCAAAATCAGCCAACGTTTTTGTCACTTGAGGGCATCAGTTGACTACGTAGCCGGTCCCTACCTACCTACCCTAGGCACTGTTATTAGCGACATATCTGAAAATACAAAGGACTGTCCACTGACAAAAAAGAAGTCTGGTGAGCATCGAATGCATAATGATCGACTCCCAGTTCCCAAAATGTAAAAGGCATTGGGAACGTGTTGGGCGAACATTCCACTGATCCATCAGCATTTTTTGAACTCATGTTCACATCCACCTTGTAACTGATTAGGCATTTTTAAAACAGTGTACTGGACCAACAAGAAATGTATGTCAAAATGCTAACTTCCGTACTTCTTAACTGATTCTAGTAAAAATTTGGTGCACACTTGCCCCGGGGAGAAGTGCTCCGTAAATGCGTTAATCCCAGGTTGCAGGAATAATAATTTTTAGCATTGAAGTATATGGAGAAGATTATACCCGCAGCCTCGGAGTTTGCGCTAGATTTCAGTTGTCTCAAGAAAACATTTTTGCCCACTCTGCACCAAATTATGCAAAAGGTCCTTTTTGAATGATGAGCCCATTTCAGATCAAACCCACAATTCGTGAAAATGAACACAATTCACTCATTGGCAACACAAGTGAACACATCTTTGGAAGAATGGTTCAAAACTTGGTGCCTGACCAAATACCTACCTGTGTACAGTCAGGTGGAAACAGTAGGTACAGTGTAAAAACATGGTAAATGGGATACGTAGGTAACAGTACAAGTTGGGATGTTCAACATCATCTGGAGGCCCTGGCCCTTGAACGAAGCACTGCCACTATGGTCAGGTATCTCTTGGGAACCTTCTCACCAAAAAGCCCTCCTGTTGTCAAGTTACAGCCATGCAAGTAGGGAAGTTTAACAATGTTTGACCCAGTTAAATATGCCACTGAATGCCAAAGAGTAATGAACAACATTTCATGTTTACATCATCCGTGACAGCTGTGCCAGTCAGAAAAAATATGGGGGGGGTTCGATCTCGTTGTATCTGCATTTTCATTATCTCTTCATTTTTCGTCAATTCTTTTCCGACAGTGCCGGTCAGAGCTGGAAATGCCGAATTCACACCAAAAGTAACATTGTTCATTGGTTCATTGGTGACAGCTGCACCTCTCTGGAAAGATTTGGACTTTTCCATCATGCCATTTTGACAATTTTTTCTAACAGGTGTTGCTGTCACATATGGGATAGTAGAATTCACATGGAAATTAACTGTTTCTTAAAACCTTAAGAGACATTTTAACCAAACTGCCTCTGCAAAAGGGAAAACTGCTTTCATGTGAAATATACCCATTTGGCTTACATAAAAAAAAAACTTTAAGATGTGTAACGGAGACCATGATTCCATACGGCGTGTGGTCCACGAAAAATGTTGTCAGCTGACACAGTATGACCTGGAAAGAAAATTACCAAATGCAAAGCATTGGGTAAATAAATTTGGCTAGTCCATGGACTTGCCAAATTTACAGGTGCCCATTGGCAGTATGGGTAGACCATGGTTTTGATTTAGTTTTACCATTACACCTCTGTATCTCTTGCTTCAGATAAGGCAAGTCTCCCCAAATAATTTGAAAAGACCAAGCCAATATGCTTGCTATTCTTTCCTCGAGTGTTGTTCTTTTCCTTTTCTTACCGTGGGGAGTTCAAGTCGGGATTAAATTGCGCCGAGGAATAAATTTGACCCCCTGCCTCGCATTTTTCCGAGGCGGTGGGGCAGGGGACTGCATTTACACCTCGGCACAAATTAAACCTCGACTTGAACTCCCCACGGGTAGTGGTGTGAATTTGTTGCTTGAATCAAAACTATTTGTGTTGTAGGCCCCCTATCGGTGGCGAGATCCAGTTCACAGGTAACTTTGCCTCCAGAGGTAAGCAGCAATGATAAAGTGCTATCTAATTTACCTCAGAGGTATAGCAGATGGCAGTTTAACATTGCTTAACCTCGGAGGTAAATTAGCTGTCAACTGGATCTCGCTGCCGTATGCGCAACAAAAAATTGATTGTTTTCTTGAGAGCAACAAGATACAACATGGGGCATGACTGAAAAAAATTGAGAAAAAAAATATGAGATGGGTGCCGACAGTCGGAATGATTTCAACAAACCTGTAAGTTGGTTATCCGATGTGTAAACAGAGGAATCATGTGCAAATCCATTGACCAGAACTGGCTGTTCACTCTTTTCTAGAGTTACAGAGGATGGAACATCAATTGCCTCCATTGTTGACATATAGTTGTGTAGGTACCTTCTATGTAAATGATATCAGGCTCGCACATAATATGTTTATCATCATGACCATTTTATCACCGGCATTTATTTCCCGAAACCTACCAATGCAATCAAAAATCATTCAAACAAAAAGTTCAGAATATCAAGGGCTTGGCCTAAACAGGGTTGCTTGATTTAAATCAAATGAATTAAACCATTTAATGTAATCACGATTTAAATCAAGGGGTCTGAGATCTGATTGAAATCAAATTAATTAAATCATTTAATTAGAATCAAAGTAGGTAACTAGGTACCTGCCTAATTGCCTCTTCTTTTTTTTTACGGATAAATTCCATAAAAGTCAAAATGGTTTGAAATCTGAATTTATGAAATGTACTCGGAATCGTCAACACAGATGAAACTGTGCATGAGTTCCTCGCTCCAAAACAAAAATAAACCCAGGAACCTATATTGTCTCAAACAACTATCATAAGTTGCTGGAACGGCAACAATGATTTATATTTGCAAACACACAATCAGAGTTCCTGATGTTGAAGGCGGACAGTACAAGAGCACTCCCAGCCAAAACTGTTGTTGGAACATTGGAAGTCAAAAAGTTCTACTCAGCAACCATTTAGAATGTTAGGAATCAATGTCATCAAAGGCATTGCAAAACGCACCTATGATAATGATGACATTTAAGGCTTTGTTTCCCCAGGCGTTTTTAAATCGCGACGGGTCGCCGCGACCAGCGATTTGCATTTTTTCTTCCGGCGACTTCGGCGCGACTGGCAAGCAAATCGAGGGTGCTCTCTGATTGATTATGCTGTTCATACACGCAAATTGCTGTGGAAGTTGGTGCCAGTGAATCGGTGGCACGGCACCAGACGTCACGTTTTTTTGAAATGGTTCCAGTGAAAACCCTCATCGCTCTCACCAAGCTCTCATCCCAAGCAGTCTGTTACTAGGGCTGGGCGAATCTTGATTCGATTCGAGGATTCGATTCGAAAATTGCGAATCTTGCCAGATTCGATTCGAAAAATGTGGCAAGATTCGAACCAGGATTCGAGATTCGAAGGAAATGATTCGATTCGAAATGATTCGATTCGGGATTTTGCGATGATTCGAAAAATATTCGAATCGAATCTCAAATCTTTTGAAATTTCCAAATTGATCCACAATCCTGTCGTAGGCATGCCACAACATGGAACCAAATAGTGCTTACAAGTGTCACTGAGCAATGCCCACAAAAAAATTTGCTTTCACTATCCTGTACAACTGTGTGAATTGTGGTTCGATTCGAGGATTCGATTCGAAAATTGCGAATCTGGCCAGATTCGATTCGAAAAGATTCGCTTCGAGACATGTGGTGGGATTCGAATCAAGATTGGAGATTTGAAGAAAAGGATTCGATTCGAAAGGATTCGCTTCGAAATTGGACAACTGATTCAGATTCGATTCGAGATTCGAACCAAAGGGATTCGATTCGCAGGATTCGATCCGCACAGCCCTATCTGTTACTGTGGGTGGACCTCTGAGGTTTGGATCCTAACAGTGGTGAATCAAAACCAAAATCTTTTCGGTGTCCATATTTTCCACATATCCATTGTTTCAATGATCAAATAAACGACCTGCAAAGGTTTTCTTTGTTCGAGATAAACATTCCAAACCACCTGTTTAAAATCAAAAATAAATGATCCAATGAATTTGTGTTCAACCGATACCAAGGCACAAAAGGTAAAACACCAAAGTCATAGCGAAATCTAATCTTCAACAAGAGGAAAACACTGAGAAAGAGCAACAAGCCCGCTCTGGTCTTTTTTTTTTTTATAACTGGGGACGGAGTCCCCCGCCGACGCCACCGTAGGACAAAGTCCAGTGTCAAGAATTAAAAAAAAAAAACAACCATGCCGTCGGAGAGATGCAAACACATTTGTGGTGCATGTCAACACCAATGCAGTCTTGCAGTCAACAGACATTTTGGCCAATTGCATCACATTCCGATAGTGCAGAGGATAAAACGCCAGTTTTTAGATGAATGATGCATGGCGTAACCAAAATGTTCACAATTGACTCAATTAAAATAAATAGGCCCCATAAAGGTGGCATGTCATTTTTGTGCCGAAGAGGCAAATTTGAATTTGAAGTGCCGGCCGTTAAAACAAATATGAACGGGACAACAAAAATAACGTCGGTGCCGATAGATTCAAATTCAAATTCAAAAATTGTACAGGGTGGTCCGAATTGTACATGTGACGAAATGAACACTGTGTTCCCGTACCTGCACACCAGCCAAATTTGGTGTGTGGGTTCTTCCAATCTGGGTACATGTCCTCCTATTCTCAGATTTCATTCCCCCCCCACCCCACTTTGGGGGTAACCCCCAACCCCATGTCATATGTATTACACACCTGCATGAAACGGACGGCACGTTTTTGAGCACACTAGTGCCTGCACATCAGCCAAACTTTGCATACAGGTTCTTCCTATGTGGGTGCATGTCCTCCTTTCCTCAGATTTCGTTTTCCCCCTACCCCACTTTTGGGGGCAACCCCCAACCCCATGTCATATGTATTATATACATGAAACGGACGGCACGTTTTTGAGCACACCAGTGCCTGCACATCAGCCAAACTTTGCATGCAGGTTCTTCCTATGTGGGTGCATGTCCTCCTTTCCTCAGATTTCGTTTTCCCCCCTACCCCACTTTGGGGGGCAACCCCCAACCCCATGTCATATGTATTATATACATGAAACGGACGGCACGTTTTTGAGCACACCAGTGCCTGCACATCAGCCAAACTTTGCATGCAGGTTCTTCCTATGTGGGTGCATGTCCTCCTTTCCTCAGATTTCGTTTTCCCCCCCCCCACTTTGGGGGGCAACCCCCAACCCCATGTATGTTTATATACATGAAACGGACGGCATT